>SNQJ01S0165632.1:37332-54854 GCA_010110895.2 Picea sitchensis | reverse complement strand
CTTTCATCGTGGTCGGTCTGCACTGGCGGTATTTACATTTTATTAATTGACCTGCATACATACAAGTATATCACAGGCTCCTGGCCTTCAACACTTAGGCTCCCCTGGCCTAACAAAACCCATAAGCCTACAGCTTATTCAAACTTGGCTCACCAGCCTATAGAACTTAATTACAATTCTTTTGCATATAACATGATCTGTAACGGGGCTCGGCCTTGGGGACACTACAAAGAAAGTAGGAAGCCATCTCATAATATTTTTCCTTTATGTTGATGACCTTATCCTTACTAGTAATGACTCAAAACTTTTAAACCATGTGAAACCCAACCTTAAGAAGAAATTTGAAATGACAGACTTAGGATTTTTGCAGTATTTTCTTGGCCTCCAAGTTTTGCAAAAAATGAAGGAATTTTTCTTTCCCAATCTATGTATGCTTGTGACCTTCTTCGTCACTTTCACATGGAAGATTGTAAACCATCCCCTTCTCCCTTCCAATTTGGAGTGAAGCTTGTTTCCACCTATACTTCTCCCGAAGTTGATGCCACTTTGTACCATCAATTAATTGGTAGCCTCTTATACTTGACTCATACATGTCCTGATGTTTCCTTTGTTGTTGGTCTTGTTGCCCGGTATATGCAAACACCCCATGAAAGCCATTGAAAAACAACTAAAAGAATACTTCAACATGTTTGGGGTACAGTTCAATTTGGGATACATTATAGTTCAGGGGGGGCTCATTTATTGGTTTGTTTCACTAATTCAAATTGGGATGATGACCCTAATGATCAGAAGTCTACTGCAGGTTATGTTTCTAGCCTTGGTTCAGGACCTATCACTTGGGATAGGAAGAAACAACATGCTATTGCTCTTCCTTCAGCAGAAGCATGGTACCGAGCAAAGGTTAATGCAGGTCAGGAAGTCTTGTGGCTTCGACAAATCCTTTCAAAGTTTGGATTCCAACAACAACATACCACCAACCTTTGGTGCGACAATCAGAGTGTCATCAAGCTCACCAAAGATCCAGTTCAACATCAATGTAACAAACACATTGAACTACACATGCACTTCATTAGAAAACATTCATGATCAAGTTATTGAAGTGCTATTTTTATTTATAGAAGATCAAGTTGCAGACATTTTCACAAAGCCTCTTATAGAAGTGAAGTTTTCCAAACTTTGATCTATGTTAAGAGTTCAAGAAGTTGTCATTAAGGGGGGATAGGCTATAATGCCTCCTTCCCTATCCTATTGTGTCATCTTTGTAAATTCGTCAATCTTATCCCAAGTTGCTCTTAAGGGATGATGTTAGGATATTTAGACACTTAGGAGTTAGTTAAGATCAACTTGGTTTAATGTGTCGTTAGGTAAAAGTGTGTTTCTTTAGTATGCATTTGTAGTTAGGAAATTTGACGGTCATGATATGTTCTCGACATAGAGTGATTTGACGTTCCATGTTCTCCTCGACCTTAAAGACTGCATTGATTCATGGCTTAACACCCGATTGGTCCATGATCTCTATTTAAAGAGCATGGAGGGCCATTTGTCGATGATTGATTGTGAAAAACTCTCTTGTAAAATCTCTCTGTAAAATTTTCTTTTGCATTAATAAATTGCTCCAAGTGGCCACGTTGGTTGGGGTCGTGGATGTTTCCCCGTAGGAGTTTCACCACGTGAAAACATCGGTGTGTTGATCTTTGATCTAGTTGTGTGGGTGGTTACCGAAGGTGTTCGTCCTATGTTGGAATACCTGTGTTGTTGAACAGATGTGAGTTCTAAGGCTCATGCCACGAAAAACTAGCTCATCCCTCGTTTGCATCTTCGAAACTCTACGAATCTAGAGGGTTACATAAGTCGTTGTTGGTTGTACCATAGATAACCAATGACTCGTCGCTTGTTGTCCTTGTATGACAAGCGGCGATCCTAAAAACTAACCCAAATCCTAAGCTAGAGTTGTGTCTTGGCTTTCATCTTCTGCTAGATTCTCTTTTGGTCTTGTAGGGTGGAAATTAAGGCTATAACAATCATTGTGATTTATGCTCTTTATCTTGAAGTCTTATCTTAAAGTATTGAATCACTTATTTATTGGAATCCTTAACATTGCTATATATTTTGTGGGATTCACATATTGAAGTAAATTTTTCCTTTCATTAATTAAATCACTAATTAAGATTTACTTAATCTCTATTATTAATACATTAGGGATAATCTTTGGTCGTTGAGAGAGAGCCAAAAGTGAAAGAAAAATTGAGGTGAGGTGATTGTGGCACAATTTCCATATATTACCCTGACATCTATGGTTGGGCTTTCCACTTGAATTCTACTTTAGGTTTTTCCTATAAAATAACAACACTAAGAAGGATTGAAACGTTCCAAAAGTATCCACCAGATTTGAACTAAACTCCACATTGACCAACTACCCTACTACTTAGCCCTACTAAAAACACTAAGAAGGAGAATGAATCAGAGTTATTAAGCTGGAGAGCTATGGTCTACATGAGACTTAGAATGTTGAATACCAACTTCGATTTTGGATGGTTGTTTGCACAGCCTCCCAAGTTCTGAAGACTAGATTGGATTTGGTTGATTGCTTTGGAATTGATGTAGTAGATGACAAATAAGTAAACGTTGTTTGGTTGAATTCATATTACCGCGTGAAGCAACAAAACACATTATTGAGTGATATTTCGAACGGGGGAACCGGCGAGGCAGCGGCGTCGTGCGTGGGGAGCATTGGGAAATGGGCAATAAGCGGCGGTCCAATGATGAAGTGTACAACAGCAGCACCATCATTAGTACTGATTTTCTCAATCAATCAGTCAGTCAAGTGGACTGCGTCTGCCACTCCGCTGACCCCTCCTCCACCGTCACGTAGACGGTAGAGACTACATTTTTTTTCTGCGAGTCCCGAGACCCGACCACGCATGCGTGCTGTACAGTACATAGAGCGTGAAAACTCTACTTTACTTTTGACATGCAGGAGGGCGAATATATGTGTCACTATTCCCATACTCAGTCCGTACTGGTTAACTGACTGACCAGTCACCAATCTCAATCCAATCGTGCGCGCTTGCTTGCATACACAATTGGAATTGGAACTTTATTTTCTTAGATTTAATTATATAATATTGGTTTAGCCTTTGCATTATGGTTGGAGAACTTTTAGTTGCTTATGAAAATATTCAACATTGTTTTTTTGGAAGGAGAACAATAGCATTAACATATGAGAGAATGAAAACAAGTCCTACAATGCTAATAAGAATGTGATATCAATGTATTCCTCCTCCTCTAAACATTGTTTAATTTGAATGATATAGAAGTTCAAAAGGGTGAGAAAAATGTGACACTCTTGTTTAACATCAATATTAAAACTAATATTTATCAATTATTTATTATTAAATTTCATTTTAGTAATAACAAAGATTTTATAATTCCTCAATATGAGTGTCACTATTGAGTGTCACTTTGCCTAGCATAACATTAAGCCACTTGGTCTTTCGTGTAGCCACCAAGTGTTCTTCTTCTCTTCTCTTTCGTGTAGCCAAGAGCAACGAAATCAACCTGCTTTTTCTCTAGAATGGCCAGATTCTCCTCATTGTGATGGCAACAACGACCCGTCAGGCGTTTGATCAATCCACCCAACTATGAATTTTATCTCTCTTCTAATCTTAGTTTACATAGTTTCTAGGTTTATTTTGAATTTAGGCCTACTTTTCAAACAATATAGTAGTATTGTGAATATGAATTATGGCTCACAGGACAAACATCTGTGCAAACATTTTGGACCTAATGTTGGAGCTGATTTCCATTTTTGGCAACCCTAACATGTCTAATGCTATGTGCATGGATCTTTGTTTTTTAAAGGTAATATAAATCACTAACTTTTATATATATATATATATATATATATATATATATATATATATATAATTATTTTTTTATTAAATTTTTTAAAACACCATTTACTATTTTTCCATATCTCTTATACATATTAATAAATGTTTTTTTTTTCATATAAAAAAATTAATATTTTTAAATAATTAAATATTAAAATATAAACATAAAAAAATATGTTACTATTATTTATACATTATTTTATTTATTATAAATAAAGATAAATAATTTTTTCATGATAATGGTTAGGGTTTTGTATTATAAAAGCTTGTGGTCAAATTATATATATGAAAAATTACAAAATGAAGTGCAGGTTTAAAGGCAATAACAACAGATCTTCTAGTTGAAAACTTTCATACAAAATATAATTATAATATTTTGTTCAAAAACACCTAAATATGGTACCACAAGTATATTGTTGTATAAATTTTCTTAATATAAACACAAAATAATAGAACATCTAAAAGAAACTAATAAGTAAAATTAACTAGCATTCACCTTTAGGTTTATTTGTGCAATTAGGTCTTCAAAATCAATATCTACAATAATATATGTGATTGAATGGGTAGGTGAGATTACAACAACATGAAATAGGTGAGCAACATCATAATCCATAAAATTTCTAAATGGGTTAAAAGACGTAGAGTCCACAAAAGTATCCATTTTCTCATTCACTCAGTTGAGGGGAAGCCATGAATGTAGGAGCAAGGTTCAAATGAGTTGTTATGTGCTCCACTTGAAACTGGATAGACATAATGTCTAAAGCCATCTCAACGTGTTGCCCTCATAACATTATCAATAGGGCCCATGACTCCTTCCATTCACGCATACTAAGAATATGTTCACTAGTGTATATGGTGCACTAGTCCCAAATTCTATTGTGCTCCTTCAACTATCATTCAAATCCCTATTTCCATTTCAAGGCCGAGTATGTCACATTTCCACCAATTTCAACATCTTAAATTCTCACATTTTTTTATTATTTTTTTGTAGGTCTTTCAAGTCACATAGGAGGCAACACTTATTCTGATAATGGTAGTGCACCATGGGAACATGCACACAATGATGAGTAATACTCAGATACAAAATGCATAGAGTTGGTTTAGGAGACAACCTTTATCCCTTTGAATTCACAATATATTTTGGAGCTTTCATTTTCAAAATTAAACCCCCAAATCACCCATCCATCCCACATGTGAGAATCATCTCGAACATTAGACCTCTCATATATTTTCCTATACAAATGAATGGAGTAGTAAATGGAGTAATTCACAATATCTTTTGGAGCTTTCATTTTCAAAATTAAACCCCCAAATCACCCATTCATCCCACACGTGAGAATCATCTCGAACATCAGACCTCTCATATATTTTCCTATACAAATGAATGGAGTAGTAAATGAAGTAATGCAGTGATGGATGGTTGTCCTTCTATCTTGATTGTGCATGATATGTTGTTGCTAACCTTAATATATTCCCTAAATGTGCTTATGGGGGGCACATGGAGGTAGAAGTGACGCTCCCTCCATTTTACGAATATCCTTGTCCCCCAAGTGGGTCCTTTCATTGTCTTGGATATTCACCTCCTTGTGAAGGTTTTGATATACATGAAAAATTGTTAATGAGTTGAACTCTTACACTCTTTAATTAAGTCTGAAAAATTGAAGGTTAGGAGGAAGTTTACAAGAGAAAAACACCCTTATAATAATAAAAGAATTGTTAATGGTTATGACACTATAAAACCTTTGTTTCCAAAAATAATTAAGTTTTTGAATATCGCTAAACCCTCCACCTCATTGTTTGTGATAATGCCCACTCCAAAATATATATAATCACTTTGTTTCCTTCAAAATCATAAATAACTCCCTACACTTACCACCCCTAAAGATAAATATTAATACTTATACATTAATACAACAATACAAATTTACCCATTTAAAAACTTTGTGCCATACTTTTAAAAGATCACATTGGTGTGTGTAATTATAACTTTTAATAGAATTAAAATTTTAAAAACTTTGCACCACCATTTATACTTTTAGATATCACATTGTTGTCCATAATGATGAGTTTATAAGAGATCGGATCGCTATGCAAAGATGAGTAGGTGTGCATAATGATAAGTTGTAAAATATCATATTGTTATGTGTAATGATGATTTTTTAATTTTTTTTTTAATTAGTAGATATAATAAGAATATATTATGATTTTTTTTTAAAGTAATACGTATGATTTGGATTTTTTTTTATATAAAATTAAATACTTTTGAATTGATAATTTCACAAATTTATAATTTAATATTTATATATTTAAAATGATATTTTTATAAATTTTTAAAATAAAATTTATATATTTAAATAAATAAATTGGAAATTTTAATAATTAAATATACATTTTTAAATTGATTTTTTTTTTAATTATAATTTTTTTTCAAATTACAATTAATTTTTTTTTTTTTTTTTAATTTCTAAATCTCTCTTAAATAAAGCAATGCCAATCACTTTAAATAAAGCATATTGCCTTAAAGCATATTGCCTAAATTAATAGAGACATACTTTTTTGACTTCATGAACTGTCAATCTTCTCTTGAATAAATCAATGTCAATCACTTTAAATAAATAAAGCATATTGTCCAAATTAATGGAGACATATTTGTTAAAGCATATTGTACAAATTAACGGAGACATATTTGTTTGATTGAAATTATTAAAAATATAATCAAATTATATTTTCTATAAAATTTTAAATTTAAATTATTAACTATTTGAATCTTATTTTAAATAAAGCATATTGTCCAAATTAATGGAGACATATTTGTTTGATTGAAATTATTAAAAATATAATCAAATTACATTTTCTATCAAATTTGAAATTTAAATTATTAATTATTTGAATCTCAAAATTTTATTAGAATGAACATATTTCAATTTTATAAGACTAACCTTTGGTTAAATAAAATGCACACATTTTGAGCAAAGATAATTTTTATTAAGTTGGTGACTTGACCTTTTACCTATGATACTTGAATTGCATTTTGGATTGACCACCCATTTCAACCTTAGTGGTAGTTGTTGTCCCCTGGGTTGTTCCCTCTCACTCAAGGAACACATTCATGTGCCACTCAGGTTTCTGAGACAATCCTTAGGCCATAGGGAGTTTCCTTGTTTGTCATAAAGTTATCATTCTTTCCTTTCACATGATTTTTTTTTTTACCTATGAAGTTCTAATTAGATTTATTATAGGGAAAGGATGGTGCATGGTGTTGCATCTACAATTTATCTAAAATAAAATAAAATGATTTTTAGCTATAGTTTGAGGGTGACCAAAAAGCTAAATAGTAAGGGGATTTAGTAGGTTTTAACCATAAAAATAATCTTTTGAACCACGAACATCATGATCTAGTTGTTTCTTCACAAATAAATTAGAGAAAATTAACAAATATGCTCTTTGGAGGATGTTGAACTAGTTTCCTAACACGTATTCATTAAGAAAAAAACAAATAAGCAAGGAAAACATAGATTCATTGCTTTATCCAACACCATTTAAGATAGAAAATGAAGAGGAAAACAAAAATAACTTGAATATATTATTTCACTAATGGCAATAGCCTTAGTTCTAATTACAAAATAAACCCAATAATCCATTATAAAGCAGTTCTAAAAGGTGGAGAGTATGAAATCTTAGTTTTGAAACAACCATTTATTAAATAAAACCATGGAAACAAAGAAGACTATAAAATCTCAGTATTGGTCTTGATTATCTCCCTTTCACATTCTTTCACATTCTATTACTTAGATAATTTTTATAAAAAAAAAATAGAATAAAAGAAAATAAAAAGAAGAAAAATAATCATTTGCTTCTGCAAAAATAGTGATGCACTAAGCATTCTTCAATTTTTGATGGCCTCTTTTCCTTATCCCCTTTACTATTGACTTAAAGCTTTCCTCCTTTGAAATGAGAAAAATAATCTTCTATGAAGGAAAAATAAGCCAAAAATTAGATTAAAAGACATCTCTTTGCAACCAACGAGAGCCCTCTATTGTCCAAATTCCCTTTCTTCTATTCAAATTCGTGACTTCGATAAGGCTGTTTTGGTTTTTTTCCTTTTCTTATTTCTATGTAGCTTTGGAGTGGGTTTGAACCGAATACCTTTGTTCCTTTTATAAAATAAAGTTGAATTTTATAATTTCCTAAAATCACCTTATAAAAAAAAATCACTTTATGATACGATATTTAATAAAAAGTACAAATTACAAAGTTAAAAAAATCACTTTATGATACCATATTTAATAAAAAGTACAAATTACAAAGTTTTTAAAATCCTCGGTTTGTGACTTTAACCAAAATTTACCAAGTTTCTTAACCATATGGGATGATAACCTACTATGCACATGTTTTAAGTGATGATGTCCCACCATGGCCACCTCATCATAGCCTTTCTCATTTCTTTTCAAAAGGGCTCCACTATCACAATGATAAATATTATTCTTAGTAAATATTAGATAGGGTGATTGAAAATGAGGAGGTCATCCTAATGTGATACACCTACGTCATCTCCTACCTAGGTCATCTCCTACCATGAATAGGATGTGTAATACATGTCAGTATAGGCTCTTCATGTAGGGAATTGTAGGTGTTTCACATCTTGTTTCTTTCTGATGATCCTTGATCCATCATCTTATAATTAAAAGTTAGGTCAACACATTTTTGTAATCAGCTTTTCCACACAATTCTTTTATCATCAAGATCGTTGGTCAATTGTACCTCATCATGTAAAGATTTAGCTCGATCCTTAAGGAACATGGTTTAAAGGTCTTTTCTCTTTCATTTTTGATTTTCATATTATGCTTCCTATTTATTTGGTTTATGAGTTTCCTTATCCTTTGTGATGCCATTCCCCTCCTTCCATCCCCACTTCTCCCTTTTCATATATGTTTCACTCTAAAGAACTTAATCACATGAACCCTTTTTGTTTCTCTAATATTTAACCCTCCCCACATCAATTTATAGTAGGGTTCTCATTTTGTTTTATGAGAATCATAAAATTTAGGATGTATTATTGAAGACAAAGACTCTAAGAATCACATAAATATTTAAGATGAGCATGCCTAGAATTTCCTATATTTGGCATACCTATTGGCACTTGTAGAACAGTGGGATGACCTAGGAAGTGTAAATATCCTATTGATCGAGACAACAAATCCTCCACTAGTGAAGATATGGAGAAAGGAACTTTGAAGAGAGGCATCCCTTCCCTTTTCAAATAACACAACTAGTGGAAGCTAGACGTATTTTCCCACTCTCACTTTGATGTTTCCTTCGTAGAGGTTGTTTGGTTTGATGAAGAATCTTGGAATTATACTAAAGGAAAAAAATGTGAACAACCCCCATATAGGACTTCCCCATGGAATACCCAAATAACAAATGAGGCATAAACACTCTTTTCTGAGCTACCTAGGACATGATGTGCTACATGCACTCCTTTGTAGTATCTAGCCTTGATGTCTAACAAAATTTCAAAGAAACTGTTAATGATATCCTGTATTATTTGGAGAGAATCCTCACTCCACTCTCCAAGGATCTTATTAGACAAAACTAGGAGCTCCTATATATATATATTAAATGATTGTTTCCCAAGATCTTGTGTGATTAGGATGGCTCGATCCCTGCTACTAGATATAAAAATGATTAAACGAATAGTCTTCTTGTTTCGTTTTTGGTTTTACATAACAATCTACTAGTGAGGATTGCTTATTTACTTCTTTTTTCAACTATATAGAAACTATTATATTCTCATATCATTGTATTTAGGTACCTCTTTATAGTCTATGAACTCATATTTCATACAGTGGGGGTTCTAGAGAACACTTGCATGCCTTGTCCATTTAGGTATTTTGCAACTTTTTGTACTCTACCTCTTGGAAAAATATAGATATAAATAATTCTTACTGATCAAGAAAAAAAATATTCTCAACAAGAAATTGACATGGCCTATCCCCTATTTCACATGAATGGAAAGGGAATTCCAACATGGAAAACTCGTTCCTGCAACATTTCATTAGGAAGAGAAATGGATAAATGCAATATTCCATATATAATATAGTATGCATAACAAAAATATTTAGCAAGCAATGACAAAACAATTGATCCAAGTGGATATTGGTGGTCGCCCACCTATTCTAATTGGCTCCTCTTGACTATTTTTAGTTCAGCACGTTCTTCTGTACTTTGTGATTGTGGGTTCTACACTTTTGGGGATGTTTGAAGCCCTACACATCTTCTAGGTGGATACTGGTGGCCTCCCATCTAATCCAACTATCTTATTTTGTATGTTTTCATGTCAGGACATCTTGTTGTACTTTCAGGGCCATTTTGGGGCCCTAAACATTGTTTTTTTGACTCGCCATAGTCAAACTATAGACATAGTTAGATTTTGATGGTGTAATGTGTATTTCTATGAAATACCTTTCCAACGGGCTATCAGGCGCCTAAAACGGAGGTCGTATGCAAAATTTACGACCTCGGGAAGTTGAGGTACCAACTTACTCATAGGGGCCCACATAACTTTTGGCGTTTCACCTCCTAGGGTTAGGTTTTTGGATGTCTAGGGTTTTGGCATTCATGAGTAATATCAAAAAGGCCTTTGGAGACTCATTGCAATGATTCTTCTTAGACAAATGCATGTAGCAACTGCATTTCTTCTCAGAGATAGCTACCACCATTCGAACAAGTGTTTCAGTTCAACAGTTTTACAGTTTCAGCCTATTTCATTTATTCAATAGAATATATTGTTCACTGGATATCTATGTTGTTCTTCATATCTATGTGTTTATTGTATTCACTCTATTAATCAGTTCGTTCCGCTCCTAAATCCAAATCAACAACAATAATGTAACTAGATCAATATCAAAATAATACCAGAATAACACTGGAAAGAACACCTTTATTGCTGATAGCAATGTTCACTTGTCTCTTTGAGGGGGGAACCTCCAACAGAGTAGAGCTCTATTACAATAATATCCAAGAAAAACTTCTCATACCGTCTACTCCTATTTATACTAAATCTATCTATCAAAAAGAACAATCTAGAGGGAGATCCTTCTAGAAGCAGACACTTATATTAGGTCTTCTTACATTTGACTTATTATTCCTTATTGCCAAGTCTTATTAATATTGGAATTTATTACATGGAAATATATTATTCTACCTACGTGAGGGGTTAGGGAGGTTAGGTCCCTAACATGCCCTCCCCTTTAAAAACAACCTTGTCCTCAAGGTTTGAGATGGGGAAATTGTTGTAGAATGGTAGCTGGCTCCCAGGTGGCATTGAATGGAGTTGTATCTTTCCACTAGACTAACACTTCCTTGATGATGCACTGACGAAGATGGCACTCACAATGTTCCAAAACTGCTGGTGGTTGCAATCAGATTGAACCCTCTTCATCCAACTCGGGAAGGCTGGTTTGAGTTTGGAATTTAGTTCCAATCACCTTCTTTAAGCAGGAGACATGAAAAAAAATATGGAGCTTAGATTGACTGGGAAAAACTAATTGATTGGCCACCTATCCCACAGACGAAAATGACAACATAAATAAACTCTAATCTCAGATATGCTATATAAGAAAATATGCTAACGAGACAAGATAAAGATCCTACCTCGTCCAAACGTTCGATGAAGTCCACCATTGAGCACTTGACTCAAAGCAATACACCTGCAACTTGTCCTCAACAACCAAGAAATGAAAGCATATGGTGATAATACATAAAGTTAGCACATTCAATCGAATAATCCATCAACATTCATAACAAATACGCACATGGAATAACAATTCAAATATTTTCAATATATTAATTGGACGAGAAAAGAGTATTTCTATTAAAATGTACTCAACAGAAGTGAATGAATTACAAACTTCTGTGTCGGCACGGTTTGGAACTGAGAAACTAAGTCCCTTCCAGTTGGGCCTCCACCACTTCAATCCTCCACTAAAGGCAAGCTCATATAAGAGAGACAATGAGGTTCTCAATTAAGTAGGGAAGAGCTTGGGGGTTGAACAATGTGTTCAGACTTACAAGGACAAAGGGATGCAGACTCAATATGAAGTGAATAATTTCTCCAGAGTAACTTTTCTCTCAAAGTTGAATTCTTCTCCTCTTTTCCATAGCTGGGATATGGCCTATTTATATCCTTCAAATGGAACTGAAGGGTTGATTCAGAACTTTTCCAGTATATGGAAGGTCAAAGATCATGGATCCCGTGACGTGACATGGAAACCCGAAATTATTTTTTAACTTTGGGCACAAAACCTTATGTACGTGGGTTATAGTGGTGCAACCTGCATATACGCATGTTGTATAATAGTTAGGGTGCGTATATGTGGAAAAATATTGTTTTTAGCTCTGGGATTTTCAAAAAGGGACTTCAATTCTGCATAGGGAAATGTAAAAAGGCCTTCTGAGCAATTTTTCATAGGGTGAGGAAAATCTTGCTATAAAAAATGCACCCTAATGTGTGAGGTCAGAGGAGTATTTGTGATGGATGAAATACATTATAATACCCAAAAGTGGAGTAATGGAGACTCAACTGGACGAACTAGTTGCTCATGAGAATATTACAATCTGTACTGACTTTGCACACATGGCTGCCAATTTGAATTACACTGTAGATACATGTGAAAATATACCAAACAGTTGTTCATGGCCATGAGTAGGCAATACAAAGGTGGCTACATGCCAAAGGTTATCATAGTCACGAACAAGGCCCCGCAAAATCAGTCTCAAAATCAATCTGAAGATATCTGTATACAATATTGGAGTACAATCTGATTCCCCATGATCACTGAAGTCACATAGGTATTGGTCCAATGAGAGATAGCAACAACTCAGGAAAGATGCGACTATGAACTGATGTATTCAAGTCTTCTCCACGTTTTGCCAAAGGTGCAAGTCTACATCATGTGAAAAAAGAAGTTGAGGTCGAACATAATGATACTTTGTTTGATTACCGATCATTAAGGTATACAGTTAACAAATGTGAGACAACCTACTAATAATAAAAGTAGGTATCAAGGCACCGAGTAAATTCTTACAAGTGTGAATAAGGGTGTCGGGGTCGAACACTTGAAGAATCCATCAATCAGGAGACATTGATGTATTCCCAATTATCGATGGCGGGAGAACCAACCACTAATGACTACAAGCCTCTAGGTCTCATTTCCAGATTAGATGGGTTGAAGTCGATGGAAGGAGACTCGCTTAATGGAAAGAATTAACAAATCTCTCATCATTCAACACGAGGTACAAAGCAGGAGCTTGATGATTTGGAGGAAATCATACGAAGAACATGTTCATGAACCAACAACCTCATGTGTCTTTCGCGTGTGCCAGATGCAAGCAGTACACAGAAAAGACCCTCTGAATAGTATCCAATAAGGAAAACTATTGACAAAGGCGAGGAAACCACCAATAAGGAAAACTATTGACAAAGGAAAGGAAACCACCAATAAGGCTAATAACATCCAAGACACTGCACAAATACCGATGTTGTAACGCCCTGTTTCCCCCGGTCTATAAAAATAACCATATTGGCCAAGAACTATGGAAAACTCAAAGATGTGAATGTTTGATTTGATGGACCTTTGCATAAAAGGTCGATGAATGTAAATTATGTGATGGATATGTGTTGCATGACTGCTGGGAGAGGGATGTGCTAAAAGAGACCACGATAGCTAATGAGAGGTGGTGGAAGGGATCTGGAATGGTTGCGTTAACTTCCACCGAGCCAGTATTGTACTGGTTTATTCTTGCTCAAAAACCAAAGCATCTCTCTAATCCTGGAATGGATTTCTCGTCAGATTGGTAGGTGGGGAGGCTCCTCAAGAGTTAATGAGGGGATGGGGGTGAACCGCCCATCCATAACAACCCTCAGACCTGACCATGGACGGTGAAATTCACGCCACACACAACCTTGCAAACCAATTTGGCAAGGGAGGAAATGTGGTAAGAGAAGAGGAGAAGAGCACGCACGACAGGGGATCATGAAAGAGAATTGGAGAAAAACCTGGAAACACAGGGAGTTATAAATACCAAGAGAAGGAGAGTAACCTTCATCCTGGATTATTTTCCTATATCTGGAGAAGGAGAGTAACCTCATCCTTGATTTCTATTGAGCTGGAAGTAGGAGACTGAACCTCAAAGCATCGTGGTCTAGCTCGGGGGTGGCTAGTGGTAAATCCGCTTGGAGTCACTGAGCCTATGGTTGGGTGGAAATGAGCACCCCTCTCAGCAGTTTCATCATGCTGGTGGATCTGATAAGTGTGTTATGCCTTGTATTTCAAATTGAATATCGTGAATACATGCTTATGTTTATATGCCCATAATAATTTCTGTGTGGAATGATTGCCTGGTGTTTTAAACTGGAATTAATGGATGCATGAGTATGCTTATATGTCATTGTTGGTTTCTGTACAAATGGTTAAGTCTGGGGCATGAGTTTGCTCCACCGAGAATCGTTTGTTTGCTTGCTTCTCATAATATTCTGGGAAGGCCCCTCGAGAGTACTCTTCCCCGGGGATTACCCCATAAACCCTGGAACCATGCCGAACCTTTACCTAGAGACTCGACTAAGATTTGGGATGATTTCCCAAGAACCATCTGAAGGTTCATGCGATCCGGGTCTAGAAACCTTATGCAAGGAAGGATAGTTCTCTAAGGTCTCAGAGTCGTGGGATTTTGGAGCCCCGAGAAGTTGAATTTCGTGATTCAAGCTCAGAAGGGATAGCGAGCCCACTTATAGAAAGAGAGAATACCCTATCATTTGGTAGACTAACGTCGGAATCCTTTCAAGAATACCCCAGATCCGTCGAGACCGATGGATCTAGAGAAGGAGCGCAGGTGTTAACACCTCGACCCTTTCAGCCTTCGCATGAAGCGATGGGATCCCAGACCATAGATCCAAGGATCTAACGGATCCCTATTGATCGTCGATATTAGCCTTTGTATAGGTAGGAGAGTATCATTTCGCTGACTCGCGACTTGGAGTGGTCAAGGGTAGGGCTGCATGAACTCACGATTCGTGAGATTGTGACATGATCGTGACCATTGGATCCAAGGCATGGGAGAACCGTTGGATCAAAACTTTCGTGGTTATCGCCTATCGGGGGTTCGAAACTTGAGGGAGTTTCTTTTCGATTGTAGAAGTCATGAAGTGCCGAGTGTCGAGGGCTCGTGCAAACATGTGACCCACCTGTAAGTGGGGACCACGTGGTTGATAGGTGGCATAACAAAAATCACCCAGAGAAAGGTGGGAACAGGTGATAGGTGATGGACACATGTCACCTGGGAAGGAGTCAACCCCTTGTTGACTTATCGTATCTCAGGAACTCACGAAAGAGGAGCATGAGGGCTCAACACTCCAACTTGGCGAAGTCGCGAGATGCGAGTAGCGCTAGTATTTAGCCTAGGAAGTGGGTGATTGGTGGTGGGCACATGTCACACTGGGAAAGAGTCAACCCACTATTGACTTATCATGGCTCAGGGTTTCGCAGGATGAAGAAGCTGGACCTTGAACGCTAAGGCCGTGAAACGCCAAAAGTTGAGGTCTCGTGCGACGGGCGGCGACAACACAAATCGTGAGCAGAGTATAGCAGGGTTGACAAGTGGCGTGTGCGTGTCACTTTGGCAGAGTCCATGCAAAATTGACCTCTTGCGTCTCGGGGATTTGCGAAGGAGGAGCACAAGATCTCAACACCTCAACTGGCGAGGTTGCGAGTGGTGCTAGTATTTGGCCTAGCCTATGGTTACATGTAGCAGGCGCTAGTGAGGAGGGAGCCATACCCGTATAGTATCTCGGGTATCGGTGTTTGGAGAAAGGGGAGTTGAGAGTCTTGATTCCAGACTCGCGAGTTGCGAAAGGCGCTTGCGCTAAGGCTAGCTTGTGGTCATTTGGAGGAGGATAAGGGAAGAGAGGGTCTACGTTAGGCCCCATAGAAGTCTCAAGGATTCTGTTCCTTTAAGAAAAAGACAAAAAATCTAAGTTGTTGTAGTGGGTGTGTGACAAATTGGAATCATAGCATGGTTACAACACTTGGTCTGCTTGGGCTCATGAACGAGTTGTGCAGAAACTCCATTTGAAGTAATCTTAAAATGAGTAACTCTCTATCTTAACCCCTTTAGCAAAAGCCGAAGTTAAGAATGAAAATTCCTATTGTGTGTATGCATTTGAAAAATATGAATTATGCGCTGATTGTGAATGAATATAATGTTGACTAACAATAAGTGTTTTTCTTGCACAACAAGCGAACGATCAATCACGGGAAACTGCAGACGCATAGAATGGTGGTGCACCATGAAGTGGGGGATGGATCCCACAACAGAGATGAAGAGTCTGACGAAAGGAGAGCGGTAGAGACCCCTCCCGATCTAGCTGAGACTGTGAAAAGCCTCATGGTCGAACTACAAAGCTGCAAAGCTGACAACGAGAGGTTGATAAAAGAGCAAGAGAAGCAGATAGAAATTAATGCAGTCTTGCTGCAGAGTTTATCTGACATACAAAGACAATTGCAGCATGAACCTGACACTAGTCACATGGACCGACGATAGACAAAGAAAAGTCGAAGTCCACCTGATATACGGAAACGTGGTCTTTTAAGTGGCCACACTGGGAAGAGCACCTCAAGAAAGGTACACCCCAGAAATAAGGGATAAGCGTCGGACGATTCCTCTGGAAAAGAAACTGGCGACTCAGAGGGATCTTCTAGTAGCAGAACTAGTTCTTATTCTCGAAGAAAATGGAAGAAGCGAAAGCATTCCAAAAGTCACAATCTTGAAGAATTCAAGAAGGACAAACCACCCTCTTTCAACGGTGAAATAAAGAAGGGGGAGGAAGCGGAGGCTTGGCTGCTTGGACTAAAGAAGTATTTTAGAGTCCATGACTTCTCAGAAAACTTGAAGGCCTGAGTAGCCACTTTCAACTTGAATGGAAAGGCTTCCATTTGGTGGGAATACCTTAAGAAGGTAAAAGGGATTCATGAAGAGGACCTATCTTTGGAACGGTTTGAGAAATACTTCAGAAAGAAGTATCTGTCGGAAAAGAATTTTGACGAAAAGAATAAAGAATTCTATGAACTCAAACTGGGGCAACGGACCATAGAGGAATATGTCAGCAGATTCCTCGAATTGTTGAGGTATGTACCCTATATAAGAAGAGATGGTTGTTGCCGTTGAGAGGGATTTATGCACGTAGAAAGAGGCAGAGTGCAGCAGTCGAAATGCATAGAAGAGGAATGGTGCATTGAAGGGACATGGCGCACAAAGCATAAAATGCAGAAGAACATAAAACGTAAGGGGAGTGTGCAAGAAGACACTGATGCAGGTAGAGCAGAGCAATGTAGAAGAACAGTGATAAGACCGATAAGCCATTGATAAATATTGTATCACTGTGATAAACTTATATATAGAAAAAATTATATTTAAGGGTGGTTGGGAGGTGCTAGGGAGGGTTGTTTTCCTCATAGGTTCAAGTGGGTGCTTGAACATAGGGAGTTGTAGCTTCCATCTGGTTGCAGCCAGAAAAACCAGGGTGGCAGGGTGGTGCAAGGGAGAACATTGGTTCTCTGATATACAGGTTGGTGC
>SNQJ01S0165632.1:25087-37322 GCA_010110895.2 Picea sitchensis | reverse complement strand
GGTAGCATTGTATTTCTTCTAAAGTTATTACATTGAGCTCGTTGGCTTATTATCTCTTTACAATAGTGACACTTCATGTGTTTCATGGCATATACTTATTGAATGGATGCAAACTTATATTGGTTATGAACTTGTTACAATGATGCTCTATTTCATTTATATCATAACGACCCAATTTCATGCTTAAATGTTTCATAAGTACTTGTTCATGCTTCACTTGCACATATGAAATTTGCTAAATGACAACTATCTTGTGAATGAATATATACTTTTTACTTATGAATGAATATATACTTTTTACTTATGAATGAATATATACTTTTTACTTGTATATTGCTTGATCACTAATTATGAGTAATGGTGCATTGGTGTGTTGTGTTGAATAAAGTAAGTGTTTTCCTTCCAAGCATTCATTGATCATTTTCTTCTCTTACTTTTCTTGAAGCATCAGTTTAGAGAAGTCAACCCAAGTAAAAAAAAGTCCTTGTCCTCACCTATCTAGAAATGAAATGATAGGACTTAGTATCAGGCCCCTAGGAAATCCCTCCTTATGTTAGAAACCATGGCCTAGAAATGTAGAGGCAAGGGAACTAAAGTGATAGTGGGTGGCTTCCCTATCTATTTCTTCAAGCTCTCCCTCACAGGGTAGGACTTTCCTTTGGTGAGAGTTTAAGCGATAACATGAGAAATTTAGCTAGAAACACCTCAAGCATGTGTTTTTAAGAAGGTATTTAATGATAGCATATTAAAATGTATAAACCATGAGTAAACGTAGAAAAAGAATATAAAATCATATATAAGTCCATCATAGTTTATTTGAACAAGAAAGCAATAAGCAATAGTTTATTTGAAATCTAAGTTAGAGTATTGTTTTTTGATATAATTGTGTAATTGTTTTAAGAAGATAGTTAGTTTGAACAGTCGGGTCAATCAACTGGCTCAACCAACCAACCAACAACTTCACTTGGATGACCTATTTAGTGTGAAATCATAGCACCTTCTATAATTGTCTCAAAAATCAAATTTTATTTTTTTGCTCAAAAATATATATATTTTTAAATAAATTGTTGTCGTCGCAATTTCAACGCACCATAGAAATATTGCGATGCACTCGCTATACAAATCACGAAAAATTGTATAGGAATTTCATGTAAATATACCCTATTTTCATCTCAATTGTGACGACTCGTAGAAATCTTGTGACGCACTTGATATACAAATCACGAAAATTGTATAGCGATTTCATGGCAATATACCCTGTTTTTGTCGCAATTGCGACGACTTGTACAAATATTACGACAAACTTGCTATACAAATCAAGAAAATTGTATAGCAATTTCGTCGTAATATACCCTGTGTTTGTCGCTCTTACGACGATCGCTTCAAAAGTTTATTCGTCGCAAACTTTTTCCTTACTTTTCCTATATTGTCAAGTGTGCGACGATCTCTCTTTATTGTCATGCTTGCGACGATAGCTCTAAATTGTCTCATTTGCAACGATTTCCCTACTGTGTCTCTCTTTCGATGATTTCTTTACTTAGTCGTTTTGGCGACGATATTTCTTCTTTTGTCGCAATCATGACAACTTCCCTACTGTCATCGCTCTTGCGATGTTAATCCAGGTTCGTCGCACGTGCCACGTCACATGATTTGATGTTTGGGAGACTCAAGATTCGTCGCAATATCCACGATATAACGTTGCAAGAGCTTCGAAATAGTCGTCGCAAAATGACCTGAATTTGCTAGTGTGAATCAATCGATGCTCGTATGCAAAAGTTATGCCTCTCGCAAGTTGTCCTATCATGTTGACCACCATGGTGATAGGAGACGATGTCACATCATCCCTCGTTACTCATGAACATGGAGCTAGAGACATAAGGAATTTCAAGAATATTCTAGAAGGTCTAAAACCTTATCATAATTGAAGTTGGAGGAAGTCAAAATCCTAACCCTAGATGACTATCCATCTATGTTAAATACCAGGTCACTAGGAGGAGAAGGGGTTCCATTCTTTGTTATTGTATTTTGCTCGATAGTAGAGTAGAACAACAAAGGAGTGGGAAATTAGACAACAATATAGAGGGGGGTTATTTTTTGTAGTATCCTAATAGTCCATGGGTCTTAGATAACTGCATAGAGAGTGCCTTCTCCTTTGTACTTACATTATTTCCATACCAAAGAAAAGAGAGCCAAGAAACCTCACCTTCTAGTTGGGTTTTCTCCCGTAAGGGTTTCCCAAAGAAAATCTTTGTGTTATTTTTTGGATGGTGTGTGATTTTATTTTACTGTTCTCTATTTTCCACTATTCATCTATTTCATGCATAAGCATAAAATCTGTAACTAAATATTATGGAATGTAAAGGAATTTCACCTTCATAGTGTATATTTTAGTTTTATTTGTCAGATCTATTGTGAAGAATTGTTCCAGTGAAATATCTACGATAGTTTACAGATAAATCATGCACATGAAAAATTGTTATATCAACTTGGTAAATCATTATTCCATGAGATGAAAGAGTGCATGTAATCAAAGAATCATGTACTTCTCTCATTTCTGGTCATTTTGGTATAGGAAAAATAATAGCTTAATGGAAAGCATATTGTTTTTAGCCTCAGATGTATGAAATTGTGTCCAAATATGTGTTATGCATGCCACTAGAAAACCAAGTATAAAAAAATGGATTTGTATATGCCACTTCCTATACCTTCTCATGCATGGGAAATTTTGTCAAGGGATTTTGTAGGGGGGTTTCCTATGTCTAGGAAAGGTCATGATTATCTATATGAGTTTGTGGATAAATTTAACAAAATGTGTGTTTTAGTTCCTTGTAAGAAATGGGTGATAAGAGAAGGGACTGCACATTTTTTCTTCTAGCATGTTTGGGTTCATTTAGTTTACCCACATCCATTGTATATGATTGAGATTCCCACTTTCTTGGAAACATTTGGTCAAATTCATGGAAGTTGATGGACACTAAGATTCATAAGAGCACTTCTTTTCATCCACAAAACAATGGATAGACAAAAGTGTTCAACATGATAGTGATACACTTACTTTGAGTATATTGTAACAAGTGTCCTAAGTTTTTGGATGAACAATTGTATTTTTTACAACATGCCTATAACCATGCCATACATTCTTCTACACAGAGATCTCATTTTGAGACATGTTTTGGATATTTTCCTAAGTATCCTATGGACTTAACTATTGAGTAAGATTCAATGGTGTATGGATGTAGTGATGTAGACAAAAGAAGTTCATTCAAAATATCCAATTGGTTCATCAATCCATACATGAACAATTGAAAAAGATCCAAGCCAAGTATAATTCTTGGCATGACAAGTGTTAACACTCGGAAATTTCTTTGGGATGTATCAAAGAAAACCCCAAGGTAACTATTTCAGCCAACTTTATATTGTATTATGACCTATACAACCAGAGAGGGCTCTCTTAGATGTCTAATGACTGGTAATAACTCAAAGGATTCATCAATAAATGCACAGAGGTCAGATTCTGCAATAGGACATGTTTTTTTTTTTTTTTTTTAAAGGTTTAGTAGGACAAACAAGGAAAAGGTACCAATGGGAAATGGATTCAAGGCCTGAATTTCAATTTTTTTACAGTCAATAGCTGGTTAGTTTCTTTTTGCAGATTTGAGGCAAAATATGTGCTATGCTCAGCAAATAAATTATATGAAGTGAGAGATGGAAAGGAGAAGAAATCCCACTACACTACATGAATCAATCAGTGGATGAATATCCAATGCAGCTTTAGAAGAAAGGACGAAAAGATTAATTACTAAACAGAGCACCAAATGAAGATGAATTCAATAAAAGTAACCATTAACACATAACAATCATCATTAGTGTGAAAGGAGCATCAAACATGGATGAATTCCTACCACTTACTCTCAAACAATGCTAGAATAAAAACATAATCATGGAAACGATATACAAGAAACACTTACTGAACATAAACACTATGATGAATCTCAAATTTCAGAAAGAGGAAACTTTTGCATTAACTTCAAAGGAATAAACAAGTCTTGATCTGCAATACAATAGTCCTCTTTTCCCAAAAGAGTCTCCGCCCCCACTATTTGGAGTCCTCTCACTCCTTAAATAGAAAATTATATCAACAATATATCTAGGAGGTCACAACCTACTCCATGCATTGGATTCTATGCCTTAGAGATATGTGGCAAACATAAAATCCAACTAATTCCTTGATTCCTGTACACTGTCTTTTAGAATAAATGCAACTGCAGCCAGCTCATTGCATGGAGATTTAGTGAAGTTGAATATTAGGTACATGTGTCCCTTGGTGTCTCACTGATCTCTTAGAACCCATTTGAACCTCCTTAGACAGGTGGAAACCCTCCTATTGCTCAGATTTATCAGACTATTAGAGTTTGCATTGCAATTTCAAGATTCACTGCAAACTTTCATGTAGGCGATTATTTCAACTTTTCTCCCAAACGATGAACTGGGTTAGGCTGATTTTTGGTCAGAAAGTCAATGATATTATGATTCATATCCAAAACAAATTTCAGAAGAACCTAGATCGACATTTAATAGTTACAAAGAGAATATGATTTTTCTGTGTACCAATTGAGTTTGCAGCGCACAAGTGAGTTTGCAACGCGCAATTGAGTTTGCAGCGTGCAATGAAGTTTGCAACGCACAATTGAGTTTGCAGCGCACAGTTGAGTTTGAAACACGTAGTTGAGTTTGCATTGCGCAGTGAAGTTTTCACTGCACAATCACAAATGGAAATGGAAATAAGAGATGATAAAGCTTCCTTTTGAAACCAACCCTTGGAGATGTTGGATGATGCCAGGCACTAAAAACAATATTGGTGCTAAAAGGCATGGTTTTTAAAACTGCTAACAAATCTCTAACCTTATCTATGAAAATCATGGTGCTAACAACAAGCATCAGGTTGATCATTAATTTCAAGTTGGTGATCATGTTTGGTTACACTTTAGAAAATAAATCCTTAAAGGTGAAGGTAAAATGATCAATCCAATCATGTCCAACTGAAATAGGCTATGGTTTTTTCAAATCCCTACTCGTCTGTTTGCAACAACATGCCGACAATAGTGTTTTCTGAGGCGAATGAAAACAGGATGAAATCTTTCGTAAAATCTGGGCTGGCCAACACAAGAGCTTTAGTCAACACCACTTTGATATCTTCAAAATACTTCTTTGCCTTCAGGTTCCATTTGATCTCGATTCCCTTCCTGAGCATGCAAGTTATGTGCTTTATGATTTCTACCAGGTTCATGATGAATGTCCTCAAGAAGTTTACCTTTCCTAGGAAGGATTGCACCTCTTTTTTACTGCACGGGGTGTCGATCTTTATGATTCCTTCAACCATATTGGGGTCTATCTTAATGCCTTCCTTAGAGATGATGTGTCCTAATGGATTCCCTTCTTCCACCCTGAAATGCGATTTCTTTGGATTTAGTGATATGTCGAACTTCTTGCACTTCTAGAAAACCTTCTTTAGGTGATCGAGATGTTGTTTGTCAGAGGCAAAGTACACTATGATGTCATCCAAATAAATCACGATGAACTTGTCCTTTTCATCATCAAATGTGATGTCCATTTCCCTTTGGAAAGTGGCTCCAACGTTCATCAGGCTGAACGACATCTTGGCATACATGAACGTTCCCCATGGAGTTGTGAAAATCGTTTTATCTCTGTTGTATGGGTGGACCATGTTCTGATTATATCATGAAAACCCATCCATCATAGACATCTTCTGGGACACCACCACTTTTTGTAGGATGTAGTCCATTTTAGGAAGGGGGTAGTGATCCTTGAGAGATACTTTGTTTAAAGTTCAGAATTCTACACACAGTCTTATCTCACCGCTCTTCTTTCTTACAGGTACCAAATTAGCTACCCATTTCGAGAATAAAAAAGACACGATAATTTTAGCGTCGAAAATCTTCTTTACCTCCTTCTCGATCAATGACAACAACAGGGGATTTATCCATCTCATCTTCTGTTTGAAAGGTTTTTGATCTTCCTTGAGGGGGATAACATGTTGCATCACTTTCGTGTCATATACTTTCAGGTCATCATAGTTCCATGCGAAGATGTCTAGGAAATCCTTCATGAGCTTGATGTAGTCCTTCTTGACCTCTGGACTGAGCATCTTTTATAATTTGACCATCTTCGAGTTCTCCTCAGTCCCGATGTTGCAATATTCCACGTCCTCTTTGCTTGCAGTGATATTGGGGTTTTTAGCCACATCATTCTCGTCAAACAACTTTTCCAGTGGATCCAACCCCTTTGGAATGATATTATTTTTTAGTTGTATTATGTCCCTTCCCATGATCTGGTTTTGGAAAGGTTCGTCATTACTGCGTGCATCTGTACTCTCATCTTCGTCGCTGCAACATTCCTCGTCAACGTTTGTATTAGCAAACTCGTCGCTCATAAGGAGGAATATTTCCACCTATTTGTTTTCATCAAACACTTGCCAATGTTTGATATTATCAGGCACTACCGACTTGTTCTTGACCTCAATTTCATATCTTTTGTTTGGGAAGATGGGGTTCTTAAAAACCGAGGCCGAGGTGGCCAATGCATCGACGATATGATTTTTCTCTCTGGGGATAGCAGATAGGTCATACTCTGAAAATCCTTCAAGGAGGTGTTATAGAAATATTTGCCTCACCATTGGTATCTTGCACAGAGGGTCTTTTTCCATTTCCATATGCAGACTTATCAACCCCCTTTTGACAAATCTAGAGCCAAAAACATATATTTTTCCACATATATGCTCCCTAAATGCTTTGCAAGATGCGTATACGCTTGCTTCTCCACTATAGATTGCGTATATCGAGATTTGTGCCTGAAAATAAAAAATGAGGTCGGGTTTCCATGTCATGACAAAAGATCTCTGATCTTTGGCCTTCCATATACTGGAAACATTCCAACTCGGCCCTTCAGTTGCATTCTAGAGGCTATAAGAGCACAATTTCGAGCTATGGAAAAAGTGGAGAAAGCATTCAACTTTGAGAGAAAAGTTACTTTCGAGAAATTACTTCACATTGAGTCTGCATCCCTTTGTCCCTCAAGTCTGAACACAGTGTTCAGCCCCCAAGCTCTTTCCTTATTGTCAAGAGGCCCTCATTACCTCTTTTATATGAGTTTGCCTTTGGTGGAGGATTGAAGTGGTGGAGACCGAGTTGGAAGGAACTTGGTTTCTTGGTTTCGAACCGTGCCGATACAAAAGTCTGTAATGTTGATACTTATGTTTATCAATTATTAATAGAAATACTCCTTTCCCGTCCTATCGATATCTTGCAAATATATGATTATTATCCATGGGAATGTTTGTAATGTTTATTAATGGATTGTGCTATCTGATGTGCTAACTCATTTTATATATTATCACTATATACCTTCTTCACTTGTTTGTTGAGAACTTCTTGCAGGTGTAAAGCTTTGGGTCAAAGTGCTCAACGGTGGAACAACATCAAACAATTGGATCGAGGTAGGATTATTCCTCGTATAGCACATTAGTTTATATAGAACATGTTGGAATTGAGTTGATTTCTGCAGTCATACCTGTCTGTTGTGGTTTACCCTTGGCCATAGAGAGTTTTTCCCTTGTAACAGAATTGGCGACCATACTGGGGAACATCTTCCTTCTAGGGGTTGAAGTATTTTTTTCTTCTTACATTGCTCTTTTTCCTTTGTGTTTCTTGTTGTATCACAGTTGGACATAGTCTATTCACTCTGGGTCTGAGTTTTTCAGCCTTTTACCCTTTCCTAGATTTGTTTTAAAAGATATACACCCTTTTTTCCCTGATAGTAGTGTATACATGTTTGTTGTCCCACTGCAAGAGGCATATATATGCCCTTTCCTCTTGAACAGTCACATATACCACTTCCCCTTGCTTGCTTGCTTGGTTTAGTGACTATTGGGTAGGTTTTGAGGATCACTGATCCTTTTTAGGTCTCTGTGGTGCCTGTTGAGATTATCTGGAATGATAGGAAACCTGTTTGGAGTTGAATTTTTGGGCGGCATCTTTCTCTTTGTTTTACATTTTTTATTTGTCCTTGGTGGTTGGGTTGTATTCTTAGCTTCTTGGTATTCTTCTTGAGTAATTTCTTTTATACACAGTAGAAGTTATATATCAAGTCTCTTATCAGTCCATGCATTTTCTTTTTAATACATTGAAAATACAAAAAAAAATAGGTATTTTGCATTGGTTGGTATTTTTTTCTTGGAACCTTTATCATTAGCTTAGCACATTTAGCAAAAGATCACATTTTACTTCTGAGTTGCAGAGTTAAAATTGAAGATTGCACTGTTTTTATTTAGAATATCATTCACTGAAAAGTTAAAGTTAGGCTTTGCATTATATCTATTTTTATTTTTATGCAGAGTCATAACACCATGAGTTTCATTTCCATACCTTTTTGAGTAATCACGGCCAATAAAATTTTCGCTTTAAACTAAAATTGATTAGTAATGATTTTATTTTTAGGGTGCACAAACTAGCTTAGGATTTAATGCCTTGGAATAGGATTTTGTGAGTAAACTTCTCCAAGGCAATTAAATCAACATATGTGTCTGAGACAAGGAGTCGAGAAATCCATTGTATAATTGGTAATATTAGGAGGCTCCACTCACACTGGAGTTAAGCACGAGGTCACGCGAAGTTTGTTGAAGGGATAACTCCTGGATACTCACCTAGCGTCAGAGATATTTATGTGGATTTATTCGTATTTGGGGATCTTTCTAGTATCCATACCTCTGTGAGAGGCGGTGCTTTCAAGGTTTCGGGCTTTGCTACCCTACCCATATGGTAATCCAGACTTACGACTGTTCGCCTGTGCATCGGTTATACAATGGTTGATTAGTTGCTTGACTTAGGTTTCTCATAGGTTACTTGCACGGGTTATTCTGCTTGTATCTTGAGTTAGATAGGGGTTGAACAACACACAACCTTTATGGAGGATTACCTCTCTGGGGTGATCTGACCGACTGGTTTTTAAGCCTACGAGGGCCTTTATAACTGATTATGTTACCTCCAAACTTTAGCAGGGAGTCTCAGGTCCTTCTTGGATGAGACATACCTTCTTTAGCGAGGGAGGCCACTCAACCACTTTAGTCCATTTGCATGCATATTGGCCATTTGACTTTTTGGTATGCTCTTTGACTATTAGCTGACCATAGGATTTTGTGTTGAGTCTTTGTTATCATGGATAGTGGAGTTCCTTTTGCTCCCTCATTTACTACTACCCCCCCCATGATGTTCATGGGGGAAAATCTGTCCTCTTTTTATAATGGTATGCAAAATTATGGTACTCAGTCAACGCCTTGGGCCTCTAATAATTTTTCTCATGGTATGTCTAATATGTCTTCACACTTTCCATCCTCTGTCTCGCCTCCTTGTGCGAATACAAGTTTTGGGTCTGAGGGCATGATGCCTCCTTCTTATCCCTCTCCGCTTGGTGGGAGTCATATCCTTCAAATACCTCTTACGGTAGGAGGTTGGAATATTCCTTCCTACAAATCCACTATGCGAGAAGTAAGTGCCCAACTATGCAATCATTCTACTTATTACACTCTGTCCACCTATCATTATTCCACCATGTCGGTTCCTACAAACACTTTTCCCATGGCTGATCTCCATCTGTCCTCTGGTGTTTCATCTAGGGGAATTTATTTTTGTAGTATGGGCAACCCCCCTCATGAAGTTCCTTCATCTGGGGGCAACATATATCCTCACATGAGTAACCTTTGTCATGTCGCTTTCTCTTCGCAAGTGGCTTCCTCAGTGTCGATGCCCTTACAACCCTTTATGAATCAGTAAGGAGGAGGATACTATCATGTTGGATAGGGACAAGGTGTAAACTAGGATCCTTCCTGGCTTGCAATTTCTCAAAACCAATCTTTCCTTGGACCTTGGTCTCAAATGCCACAATTCACCACCGCCACAAGTCCAGTCACTACATGTCATACTGGAATTATATCACCAACCTCTGGTAGTCATGTTGGAGATTGGTCGAAAACCTCTGCGAGTCATGTTGAAGACTTGCAACCAACCGCTGCAAGTCATGCTAGGGGCACATGTCTGGTCATTGCTAGTCACGCTACACATCCATCACCAACCTCTGCTAGTCATGTTGGGGATTCATCACTAACCTTTGCTAGTCATGTTGGGGATCCATCACCAACCTCTTCTAGTCATGTTAGAGATTTTCTACTAACCTCTGCAATTCATGCTGGAAGCATGTCACCAACCACTGCAAGTCATGCTGGGGGCATTCATATGATTGAGAATCCTATACGTCCTAGACGTAAGCCTCAATTCCTTTGCATGACTTGTGAAGGAAGTCACCTTACTCGTTTGTGCCATTTTACTGTTGGGATACTAGAAGCGTGGGGCTCACCTAAGGGCCCTTCGGGTTCTGAGGCATCTATGGTTTCGCAACACTCCGTTCCTTNGCCTCAATTCCTTTGCATGACTTGTGAAGGAAGTCACCTTACTCGTTTGTGCCATTTTACTGTTGGGATACTAGAAGCGTGGGGCTCACCTAAGGGCCCTTCGGGTTCTGAGGCATCTATGGTTTCGCAACACTCCGTTCCTTCTTTGGTTGATACAACAATCATGCCGATGCAATCTTTGGCTAACACCTCTTTTCCTTTAGGGGTTGATGCATCCTTTGACCTTGTTGTCTCACATCCCATTCAACCTGTGGTCCTGTCGATGCAATATTCGACCGATACCTCTCCTATGTTTGGGGGTGATGCATCTCTTGACCTTGTTGTCTCACATCTTATTCAACCAACGGTCATGTCGATGAAATCTTCGATCGAAAACACTCCTGTTTTTTGGGGTGATGCACCTCTTGACCTTATTGTCTCACATCCTATTCAACCAATGGTTGAGGAAGTGGTCATATTGATACAATATTCAATCAACCCCACTCTTCTCTTCAAGGATGATTTTAAGGATGGAAATTTATTTTAAAATGTAGAAACCTTGGCGAATCTTACTAATCCTTCAAATGCCAACTATAAATGTTTGGCGATATTTTTGTGAAAGTATTCCAATTTCTTAGTATTTAATATAGTTTGCATAAAATTTTGGCGATTATTAAGGTAAAATAATTTTATCCTATAGAATTTGGGCGAATAATTTTTAGAATGGCAAATCTTTTTTTGGGAAAAACCTTGGAAAATTAGCCCATGAGAGAAATTTAGCCCCTAAAATCATCCCTGCTTCTCTTGGAGAGTGACAAGTCTAAGGAAGTGATCATGACAATGTCATTCTTGGTCGATCCCTCTCTTCTGGTTATGGTTCTATACCTTCTATGCCATGTCCTTAGCAGTTCTACTACTTCACCTTTTGAACAAGAGAGAGTTTTACTCTTCCCAAATTCTCTCCCTCCAAGTTTTGACGAGGTTCCCTTTGATTGGGATGGTCTTGTGGGGTATCCAATGAATTCACATATGTCTTTTCCAGGAAGAGACATTATCCTATATATCATGGAGACGATAACCTCTGGTAGCACTTTGTCCTCCTCGACTTGGAGAGCTTTGGGTCTTCCCAAGATTTTGTCGGTTCTTCCCAAGATATCAAAATTCCACAGAAGGTCCACACGGGAGCCTTGGCCTCCCCCGTGACTTTCTGCCTAGAATCTCCCAATGAGTCTTAGTTAAGATCTTTTCCGACTCATTGTTAAAAATTGAAAAGATCGTAGAGTGATTTGTCCCTTTCACACTCGTTAAAATTCGATTTGAAAGATCACGAGTCTTAGTTAAGCTCTTTTCTTACTCGTTATTAAAAATTGAAAAGATCACCAAGTGATTTGTCCCTTTCACACTTGTTAAAATTGGATTTGAAAGATCATGAGTCTTAGTTAAGCTCTTTTCCTACTCGCTATAAAAAATGGATAAGATTGCCGAGTGAACTTGTCTTTTTCACACTCGTAAATTGGATTTGAAAAGATGTGTATTTGGCACAATTTTACCCCTTTTTCACACCAAATAGACTAAAATATATAAAAAAGGACATTTTTCGGTGTTAAATTGTGATTGCATCTCAGGCCCTTGTTTGCAGTATTGAGCCTTTAGCCAGTTCTCGCTTTGCGTTATAAACCATGGCCCAAGCAGTTTGTATCCTCAACAAAGCAGAGCCTTGTTTATATCCTTATAAATTTGACACCCTATACCCTGGAGGGAACATCACCCCGAGTG
>SNQJ01S0165632.1:0-21272 GCA_010110895.2 Picea sitchensis | reverse complement strand
CGGTGATTTCCTCATATTATTGTACTGTGTTAGCAACTACAAAGGGTTTTTCTTGTCCCCCCTTTTATTCAAGAAATATGTCTCAAATGCGGTGAAGTCTCGAATCCTCATGGGAGAGAAGGATTTGAACCATTTCCTTACATATCCTGAAAGGATCTACACAAAAAACCTCATTTTCATGTCTACTTAGTCCACCTCCTCCAGGTCGACGAAATCATTAAACCAGTGCAAGTGCCTCTAGGTGAAAACATTTCCTTCAGCGTCGTAGAGCCCGATTCTCTGACTGTAATTCTGAGGAAAGTCATGTAGTTGGGTTGGAAGGATGAGGGGGGTGAATCTAGAAGCCATATCTCTAGGAGTATTTAGGTTCTGAGGGATATTATTTGATATCAGGGCTTGGAATTTCTTCGGGTTGAAAATAGTCTCGTCCAAGCTAGTTTTTGACTTACACCTGAAAAGGGTTTGCTCGAATAATTCATTAAACTCAAGGTTGTCAATGATTTGCATGCCATATTTGCGTAAGGATAGGCTTCTATCCAGGTAGTAGAACGAGTTTGGTGCTTTCTCTCTAGTCCTGCATAGAATCTTCTCGAGGTCGTACACAGGCACTGTGGGGTTTGGGTCAGGATTGGCTTTGGTATAGATCATCTTCGGAGCCAGGGTTCCTGAACTGCAGTACTTGAAGCTAATGGTATTTTGGACTGGAGTTGCCAGGGTAAGGGTTTCATCCAGTGTTAATGTTTGTCCCTCTATTACCCTCAGGGGTCAAACTAAAATGTTAGTCGTTCTCCCAGGGAAAATCTATTCAGTTTCATCTTCGACAACGGCGCTAGAATGTTAGCACTCCGTAAATCTGTTCGGCTAATAAACAGATGACGAAGGTAACTTTTTCAACCAAGTTTGAGACCGAAAATATCTTTTCAGATCTAGAGAGGGTTGTCTCAGAAGGCACAGTCTTCACGCAGGATATGGCTTTGAAATTAGTGGCTAGATTTAACACCTTTGATAAAACGGGCTCTGGTTATATTGGCGTAAGAAAGTAAGACTTGGGTTATGGATTCGATTTGAGGGAATGACAGAGACAAATGACTCGGTGACTGAACTTGAGAGGATAAGGCTAAGTGAGAAATAGTATTCAATGTAAAACCATAATGTGTGGTGGGAGAAAAACACAGGAAGTAACTCAGAGCACCACTGCAGGCGAATTCAGAGTTAGCTTTAGAAGAAAACATTTTGTCTAAGTGGCGCAAACAAGGGGCACTGCGCAGCGAATCCACAAGTTCGAAAATTTGTTTTGAAATAGACAAAAAAATATATGAATAAAGATGACAGGAATCACATATGCAAAGAAATAAGCACAATACATATGACTTCTACAACTAGAATCTTTTCGTCAAGTTACAAGACCTTTGCATTAAATTTCGGTAAAAAAAAATTCAAATTACATACAATAGTTGTCGTCTACCAATTTTTCCAACCAACCTGGCTTACATCAAAAAGATGAAATATATAAACGATGGCCTCTCTTGGGCTGCCTTGATTTCTAACTACTAACCCTAAACTTAGGAAAATTAAGTAGCATGCATTGGAGACCCTTCGCATGGCGCCTTCCAAAAATAGAGAATAATCACAGTTGTCTACACATGACCATTCACAAATTTTCCACAAGGATATGATCATTAGACAGGTCTCGATATGAGGGAAATATGTGTCAGTGTTCCCCTGTGATCAGATGTCTGAGCGGGCAGATGTCTTCCGGGAACTCACCATCTGCTATAACGACTTCATTTTTTGTTGCACGCTCATTTGCCGAAAAAATGTGCATGACAAGTGTCTATTTGATTTTTACGGCCGTTACCAAAATGGTGGAGTGCTTTGGGGAAGACATGTCCTTCAAAACTTCCAAGATTTTTCTTATTCTTTCGGATGAAAAGATGAACACCTACTAAACTTGTTTTTTCTACGCACTAACGAGAGCCACACAAGCTTCCTCCTCGGTTGCTTCGCATTCCATGGAATTCTTTGTATGCCTTTCCTCTGACAATATTTTTGCTTATCGTAGTTGTACAATTATGTCTTGCACCTCTCTGAGTTGTATTTTTATTCATGACACATTCCCTTCGCGGCCCTGCGCTATTGACGCTTCCATAGTCTTTGTTGCTAGTTGTCGCCTCAAATCCTTGTTTTCCTGATAGAGTTCAGCGATAGCCAGCTTTGTCTGATTAAATTGCTGAGATGGCTCTTCATCATTCATTCCTATGATATCCATTTCATTTTTTCTTCTCCTACCTTCGCGGCTTGATCCTCCAGCAGGCTCTAGCCATATGGCATAGATGAGTAGTTCTTCAGCCACCAATCTAGCACGCGGCTCTTCTGAAAATTGAGCTTCGAGAGCTTCCTTGTTCTTCCTTGGCCCACCCCTTCTCTAAGGCATTTGTTGTTGAGGAGATAGGGATTCTACTATCTTCCCTTCCTGTGAAAGTCCTTCCTCTTCAAGTTCAACGTCATTTGATATGGTCTTCTTTGTGGGTAAAGGAATGACTCCTTTCATGTCCTTGGGAATGCTTGTTGTAGGTGAGAACAACTCCTAGTTGTTTTGGGGCTTGGACCTGGAAATTATGTTGCTGCACACGCTTTTTCTTATTCTTTGGGAGGTCTCCATGGCACGATCAGTACATATTATGCGCACAGGATATCCAGAAAATGCATAGGGAGGTAATTTTGATCAAACTGGACTGACAAGGGGAATGGAAAACAGAGTGCGAACCTAGTTTCGAAACTAAAATGAGTGTTGAGCATCCAAGATTTATAACAAGTTGGGTAGAAAAAGGAATCATGCTAGAGGACAACAAATTCATGGTGACGAGATGTTTTGAATCGAGTTGCAGGTTTTCGATGCAAATCCCCATGTGTAGAATACAGGCGATAAGGCTTGTTGGGCATGCATGATACGAATGTCGTGATTTTTCATTCCCTTGGCCTTCATAATGAACCAGTAATGGTTGTTGTACTTGCCGATGTGACTTCCATTAACTAGTTGACTCGACCTGGGGCACATAGAGACTGGTTTCTTAACAGGACGCGACTCTTTGGAAAATACATACACGTGCCACTTACGCAAGATTCGACTCTAACATCCCTTCCCATTTCCAAGGGCCAACCAACCACTTGCTAACTTCGACCTGACAGTGTTACGTACCTGACTTCACATGTTTGGATGCATGGGTTACAACATGACTTAAAATTGACTCTAACTGGAAAGAAAAATGGCGACGCTAACAGCTGGCTCCAATGGGGATGTTATCCTCCTCGCGAGGTAGAAAAGAATAGTAGATCAGGTGCCTGACCATTGGGATTTATTCGACCTTCATACACTGAGAGAAGTAAATGACAAACAAAAAGCAAACTAAACCTATCGATCCACCTTCTAAACTTTAGCATAAACTTAGGGCTTCAATTTTCTGCTGACCTACTAACTCGACGCAAAAAATAAAATGACTATTTACAATGATGAAAGAATTAAACAAATTTTATTTCATTAGATAATGTTTGAGGAACCTTCCATTTACAAGCCCCCAACCAAGGCATTCTCCATCTATCCCTTCTAGGAAATAACCATTGTTCTTGCAATATGTGTTGAGTTTGAATGGACCTGTCCAAAGGTGGTCGAAATTTCTGTGCTTTCCTTTGTCCTCATTTCTCGCATCCCATATCAAAACTAGATCACCCAACAGGAAATCCTCTTTCTTAGAACGCTTATCGAAAGATTTCTTTATCTTCTCCTAATGGAGCTGCAACCAATTATACACATGTTCCCTCGCCTGTTGTGTGTGAATTAGTTGGTTTATTCTCCATTGCGCATCATTTGGCTCAACCTCCTATTCTTGCAACAACTTTCTGATGGGCGGTCCCAGTGAAGTTGGGAAGATTGAATCCGTGCTGTAAACAATTTGGAAAGGTGACATTGATATAGACTTCTTGGTGGTAACCCGATCTGCCCACAACGCGTAGATAATATTTTTATGCCAGGCTCTCTTGCTGTTTTGCAGGAGTCTTTTGATGTTCCTGTTCAGGTTCTTATTCGAGGATTCTACTAACTCATTTCCTTGTGGATAGTATGCCATAGAATGCCCCAAGGTTATGTTATAATATTGACAAAATTTTTCCATCCTCTTAGACTTGAATGCGGTCACATTATCTGTTATGATATTAATAGGACACCCAAACCTCGACAAGATGTTTGTCTCCAGGAATTGGATATTGACCTCATCGGTAGCTTGATTTCTGGGGATCACCTCTATCCATTTCATGAAATAGTCGGTGGTCATGAGTATCCATTTGTGTTGTGCGGAGGATGACAGATTTATTTCTCTTATAAAATCTAGACCCCAGTCCATGAAAGGTGCTTCGACTGAGATCGGATTTAGTGGAAAGAGCTGCATATTTATTCTCCCATTGAAAATATGACATTCGTGGCAGCTGGATACCTCCTTATACACATCAGCGAAGATTGTATCCAGTAGTAACCTGCCCTCAGGATTTTGTGCATGGTGTTTTTCGAGTAGTGGTGTCCTCTACAGTCACCTTTGTGAAACTCTTGTATGGCCCACTTTGCGTCATCTTCTAGCAAACAACTCAACAATATTCCCCCGGGGTCTTTCTAGTAGAGTGAATTGTCTAGGATGCAGAACTTAACTGCTTTAAGCTTGAGAAATCTGGCCTTAGTCTTACTTATTCCTGGAGATTATCCAACACATAGATGATGTATGCATACCATGGTGAATCAATGAATTTTTGATATGCCTGTGTGTTGGCACTAGGACGAAGGGGAAAGAAGAATGATCATGGGAAAGAAAGCGTGCAGAAAACTGAAGTAAAAACTGGCAAAAGAAAAACACGCGTGCACGCAAGAAAGTGTGCACAAAGGAAAGTGACAACTTGAGGAGGAATAACACGTGTATGGGAGAAAACCTAACGTAAGAAGGGTTAGGGTTTTGGTAATATTCTGTAAAAGGATGAAGAGCCCGAAATGTACAAATATAGATATGAAAGTATCATATAGAGTAGTTGCTAGTAGTTGGTATTAATTCGTTAATGTTTTGAGTTGTATGAACCAATTTTGTAAGCTGTTGAGAAAACAAGATACGAGGGAAGGTAGATCTGAGGATTAGACCACAAGTTGTGGAGCCTAGTGTGATCTAGTTCGCCTCGCATAGATCTTACCCAGTTTTGTGAAGAATTGTAAGCGCGTGGTGCCAGGAATGCAGAACTGCCATAATAAAAGAGCCAAGAGACAAATATTTGTGGGTGTAGCCCATGAGGAGGTGAACCACGGTAATACTCGTTTAGTATGTTGAATGTATGCATGTCTCTTCTTTCATTCAACAATTAATGGTTAAGCTTGATGAATGAGTTAATACATTGTTGTGAATCTATTTATACTTTGCTTAAATTAAGCTATGAAATATGTGTATGTGACTCCAAGGAATAAGTAGTGTGCCTTACAACTCATGGTACCTGGATTTAATCAAGAAAACCCTATCCCCTACTCTTTCCTAGGTTGTAAACACCTGAGTCTTACAACCACCCATTTAAATCTATCTCTGGTGAGACTGCACAGTGCCTTCTGGGTGTTGTGTTGCCTTCTAGATTACCAGGAGGGTCGATAGTTTTAGAGGCTTTGTTGGAACCCCGAATGACATGAACCCTGGGTCAATAACTCAGACAACTCGAGAAGGGAAATAGTAAACCAACAAATGGTTCTATTGTCATGTTGAGAGGAACAAGAGAGGACTGAGTAGATGAGATAGAACGAATAAGAATTGAAGGAGTGGAACAAAAGGGCAATGAGTCATTAGAAGGGAATGTTGAGACCTTAGAATCCCACGAGAGAAGATATCGAGGTCTGGTTGAGAATTAAGGAGCTATAGTTTTCACAGAAAGACAATAGAAACCCCAGGATCACACCGTGTAAATACCTGGATAAATACATATTTACGGATTTACACGAACTATTTTTCTGTGATTTTATGCATCTACTACAGTAGTGGATCTTAAGGTTAAAGGATAACCATGCGACGAACTGGATTCAACAACTAGATTGGACTCTAGTACAGATCCAACAACTACAGCAGGTGAACAACAAATTCGCCCGCGCAGTCGACTTTTGGCTTGATAGTATTGTAGGAGGATTTATCACAGAATTTGCAGTAGACACAACAAAGACATACAACGCAGCCGATCAAGAGTTCCTACGAGGACCCAGAGGAAGGTACATTTGATCACTGTATATTTCTGTCAAGATATTGTTATATAACAAAGGTGTAATGACAATGGAATCAGATAGCTAGACTTCCTTGCGTGCATGGGGGAAGGGGCGAAGCACTGATAGAGAAAGGAGGAATGGATAAAGAGAAGAAAGAGGAGGAACCCTTGGACTCGATCTTAATGGATGATGACCAGCTTCGGTGGATCTTTGCGTCATCAGGAATGACGCGTAGCAGAGCACCCTACCAATATAAGGTGAATACCAAGAAGAGAGCCGTAGCCGAGAGGGAGGGATTGGCAAGCGAGGAAGAAGAGGTGGAGGATCTTCGGGCTATGGATTAGATTGAGGAAATCCTGCACGCCACATACGAGAGGAAGAAAAGAGGCCCAATAACAGGAGGAGAAGGTAGCCATCCCTTTTAGATTAATGTCAGTGTGGAGCCCATAAACCCATGTGTGACCAATACACCAAAGAGAACACCACCGTTTAGACAACCAAAGTTCGGAGGAAGTCCGAAAACAGGAAGTACATCTACACAAGGAGAAACAACTGGAGGATCCAGTTCAGGCAACCTTAGTAAAGTATCTACACCATACAAAGGAGGGAATACACCAATCTTTGGAATGGTAGGACATGAACCTACTATCAGATTACGAAAGTTTCGAGGAGAAGTAGCAGAAGCCCTGAGAAACATCTATTCATTTGTGCAAAGATCTGGGAAGCAAAATAGTTCAATGATGAAGACACCAAACTCGTGCATCTAGCGATCATACTAAGAGACCATGCACTAGACTGATACATGAGTCTAGACATGAACAGTGTTCCCGGAACGACAAGGACACTAGATGACATTAAGAAACTATTGATAAATGAGTTCCAGAAGCTGAGCTCATAGGATCAATACATGAATGAGATGATTGAAATAAGATAAAAACCAGGAGAATCAATATGGCAGATTGATCAAAGATTCAAGTGATTAAAAGGAAATTTAAAATACCTTATGACTGATATGCAACATCGACACATGTTTTTCAACTCACTACTCCCACACTTAAAATATCCATTACAACAATAGAAGTTTTAGACGCAGGAAGAGGCTCTATAGGTAGCCTTGCAATTGGAAGAGAATCAGTAACAACAGACGGACCCAGCTATCAAAGAATTGAAGGAGGATATGAAGAACTCAACATTTCAACTGAACCAGAATAAGAACAAGGACATACGAGAAGATGTTTGGTGCACTACCTGCAGGACAGAAGGACACCATAAGAATGAATGCCCAACATTCACATAGTATATGGTGACAGGGATGCCAAACCCACTACCACAGGGAGGATTATGGTGTGAAATATGCAAGAAAATGGGTCACGACCCTTACCACTGCACGATGATGTAGAAATACCAAATAGTCCCAAAGAACTCACATTGCACCTTTTGCAAGTCAGTCGGCCATGACGACAAATATTGCAGAACTATGGAGTTCATGCAGGAAATAAAATCAGATGCATACAGGGTACAAGAACAAATGATGACTGGGAAAGAAGTACCACAGTTCACTCAAGACCCAGCCCCATACAACACTACGCAGGAGCAGTATAATACTGCATCGCATCCGTACAATAATGCACAACCAACAGTAAAACCCAACACAACCCCAGTACAATACCACGTAGTATAATCAAGGACCACAATATAACACACTGCGAGGTGATCACGTAGCTTATAGAGGAGCAGGACGAGCCAGAGGAGGTTTCGAACATGGTAGAGGACCAGTCACCTGTCACAATTGCCAACAACTAGGATATTATGCATGGGAGTTCCCACTGCGACCAGTGACTTGTATGTATTGTCGCGCAATTAACCATGATACAGAGGAATGTTCGACAATAATTTTAAAGATCCAGGAAAAAAGGAATCAAAATAACTAGAATGTTTAGTGGTTTTCAACCGAAGCAAGGGATGACAGATGGAACATCAACATAGTCACTCAAGGAGGAATGAAAATATTAAATGATGCAATTCAACATGAACCAGTGCAAAACTAATGGGTAAATAAGAACACTGGCCCCAAGAAGTAGTTCGATGCAGATAAGGAGAAGGATATCTTTACAGAATCCCGACAAGAATTCCAGAAGGAGAACGTTGCGTTGACTGCACAATAGAGAAAGGAAGCTCCATAATATGAAATGTCGCCATCACTGGACCATACCAACAGACTAAAACCCAAGGAACAAGTAAGTACTATCAAAGACTTTTTTCATGCATCAAAATACTAAGTGATCCTTCATCTGTCAAAATATTGCGAAACACCCTAGAAAAATGTAGTAGCGAGACAGAACAGAAGCCAGAATTGAAAACTATCAACCACCTACATACAAGAAGAAGAACAAGTAGGGAATTTAGACAAAATGATAACATTGGGGATTTCAATATGGGAGATGTTATACTAGATCTAGGATATGAAGTGAATGTACTACCCAAAGGTACATAGAAATACATGGGAGAACCTACATTGGGATACTCAAGTATTCAATTAAAGATAGCAAATTAACATAGAGTCTTACCCATAGGTAGAATGAAAGGAGTGATGGTAGATCTGGATGGTGTGTGCACTAAGGAAGACTTTGAAGTCATCTAAATAGTAGACGACACAACACCTTACCCGACGCTACTTGGTCTGGATTGGGCATTCGACAACTAGGCCATAATTAACTTAAAAACTAGAAAAATGACATTTGAGTTGGGGGACTACAGGATCATAGCCCCACTCAACCCATCAGAAAGAGAGAGGTTCGTAGAACCGACTTGTCTGGATTTAGAAGAGATATGCCAGTTATACAGAACAATTGTGTGTGATGCAGACTATATAAACCCAACTATCGACGGGGTACTCAGTTGGAGGAGCATTACTTCATGTACAACAGACTCAGACACCATGTTAGAAAACTGGAAGAAAAGACTACATGAAGTATCCACAAGAAGGTGTTTCAGAATAGACCGCACAGTGGATTGGCATAGAAATAAGATAACCACCTAGTTTTCATGGGTTAAATGATTTGGAAACTTTCTTGACACAATATGAAGATGAAGTATTAGAAAACTAGATATTGCTAGCACTAGATTTAGAACTAAAGGCTACACCCGCAAGATGGTGGGGTGCACACAAAGATACTATGACAGATTAGTACCAATGTAAGCGATTACTACGCATAATGTTCGACACAGAACATATAGGTAACAAACAATAGAAATACGATGGAATATGCACACCAACAAAACACTTGGAGGTGTGTAAAACACCATGGAAAATGATGCCACTGGAGGAATGGTCTCACCACTTCATTCATACTCTATAGGGAATACCAGCGAATTGGTATACGAACCACGAAATGTGTAAAGGAACCAATACATGGGCGACACTCCAACAAAACTTTACAGTCGCTTTCTCATTCGAGCATGAGAACCCCAACATGGACGCAGCCCTGAAACGGATCAGAGACGTCATATTCATTAAAGAACTAGAAGTAGAAGCTATTACAGAGGTACAATAGTGAAATAATCAGACAATCAAGGATCTATTGTCATGCTACCACGTACAAGAGGAAGCACCGGATGAAGATGATCTGTGCGATATTCAGATCGAAGAAGTTGAAGGAGAGAGAGATGTGGAAGGACCACCCTTAGAGTTAGAGGTCATCTCTACGCCAATCAAGATAAAGAAGGTTAACATAGGGACCTTTGAGCATCCCAAAATGGTCAACATTGGAGATTACTGGGACAAACAGACACTAGAAAGCATCACAGAATTGTTGCATGAATACAATGACCTTTTTTCCACAACCTTTACAGAGATGAAAGGCATAGCCGGAGAATTAGGAGAAATGAAGATACCACTCAGTCCTGATGTGAGAACCATTAAACAATGACCATATAGATTGAACCCCATATATAAATAGAAAGTTAAAGATGAGATCGATAGGATGCTCAAGGCCGGCATCATTGAACCAATTGAAGAATCAGAATGGATAAGCCCGATGGTAGTACATGACAAGAAACAGGGAAGAAGGATCAGGATATGCGTCAACTTGAGGAAGTTGAATGATGCATGTCTACATGACCCATTCCCCACACCGTTCACGGACGAATTATTTGAGAATGTAGGAGGTCATGAAACCTACTCATTCACCGATGGATTCTCAGGATATCATCATATCAATATCGCACAGGAGGATAGACACAAGACCATGTTCGTGACAAAATGGGGATCTCATCAGTATACAATCATGTCGTTTAGACTGAAGAATACACCTGTGATATTTTCTAGAGTGGTCATCGCAGCCTTTAAGGAATTCATCCATCAATTCCTCAAAGTATACCTGGATGATTGGACAGTTTATAGCTTACTAAAATACCATGTGGAAGTTTTACGATTGATGTTAGAACGATGTAGACAGTGCCAGATATCACTGAATATCAAGAAATGCATATTTGGAACACCATTTGGGATACTATTGGGACACATAGTATGCAAACAGGGTTTGTTAGTGGATGTAGCCAAAATCGTAGTCATTGTTAACCTACCAACACCAAAAAAAGTCCAACTAAGAGAAACGCTAGGACATACGGGATATTACAGGAAATTCATCAAAGGCTACACACAGATTATAGCGCCAATGGAAAAATTGTTAAGGAAGGATACAAAGTATCAATGGAACGATGAGTGCCAACACGGTCTGGATACCCTGAAGGAAAATATGGTCACCGCACCAATATTGGGAGAAGACATTATATGTATATGTAGATGCATCAGCGATAGCACTTTGAGCTATCTTGGCACAACCAGGAGTAGGACTCTTGGATCACCCGATAGCATTCGCAAGCAGAAAAATATCATATTCAGAACAAAATTATAACACAACAGAAAGAGAAGGCCTGGATATGGTTTATGCACTACAGAAATACAGACATTACCTATTGGGAAAACACTTTAATATGTTTACAAATCACTCATCCCTGGAATACCTAGTCAACAAGCCAGTGTTGGGGGGGAGAATATGTCGATGGTTATTTCTATTTAGAGAATTTGACTTCGAGGTAATAGTTAAACTAGGAAAATTGAATGCAGTACCTGACCACCTATCAAGGGTCACAAATGGAGAGGAACCAACGAACTTAGAAGAAAAATTTCTAGATGCACAACTATTCTCAGTACAGATTGCTGACGATTACTTTGTAGATATCATCCAGTACTTGAGCACAGGTACTGCACCACACAAATATACCACTATGCAGAAGAAGAACCTGGTAGTCCGTGTAGCCGACTATCAATTGATCACGAGACATATATACAAGATGGGCGTAGGTAGCATCTTATGGAGATATGTACTAGACTATGAACAACCAAGCATTTTAGCAGAAGCCCATGAGGGAATAGCAGGAGGGAATTATGTAGGAAAAGCTACTGCACAGAAAGTACTACGTGCAGGATTATGGTGTCCAACAATCCACAAAGACTTGAAAGAGTAATGTCAGCAATGTGATATCTGTCAAAGGGTAGGCAAACCCAACAAAAGGGATGAGATTCCACTACGACCACAAGTGACACTTCAGGAATTCGAAAAATGGACGATAGACTTCGTGGGACCCATTAACCCACCATCCAAAAGAACAGGGGAGAGATATATTATCACCGTGACGGAATACCTATCGATATGGGTAGAAGCTGCACCAGTAAAAGATTGCAGCACAAAGACAGGAATAGAATTTCTGTTTGAATAGTTAATTACTAGATTTGGGTGCCCAAGAATTTTGATGAGCGACCAAGGAGCACACTTCATTAGCAACACCATCCAAGTGATGCTCGAAGAGTTTGAAGTTCATCACCAAACAATCACACCGTATCATCCACATGCAAATGGCACGGTAGAAGGCTTCAACAAAATTCTAGAGAACGCCTTTACAAAGATATGTAACGTCAACAGAGATGATTGAGACCTCAAGGTACCAACAGTTTTATGGGTGTATAAAACCACATGCAAAAATTTGACAAGCTACACACCATTCAAACTAGTCTATGGTCAAGAAGCAGTAGTGCCATTAGAATTTTCAATACCCAGTCTACATGTAGCAACTGTCACACACATGACAGAACGAGGCGCAGTACAGGAAAGACTAAATCAGTTATTGTCAATGGAGGAAGACCGAATCTTAGTAGGATTCCACCAACAAGTACATAAAGCAAGAGACAAATCTTGGCATGACCGCCACATCAGGAGGAAGACATTCAAGGAAGGATATATAGTATTTCTCTATGACAGTGAATTGTTGTAGTACCCAAGAAAGCTCAGAATGCATTGGTACAATTAAGAGACCTAGTAGGCACAGACCTCAGAGGAATGATCAATGGGAGTCAGCTAAAACTATACAAGGACAGTCAACCACCCACCACACAGTAAAAAAAAATAGCACGATTGTGCGAAAGAAAGCGTGCAGAAAACTAAAATAACAACTGGCAAAAGAATAGCATGCATGCATGAAAGAAAGCATGCACAAAGGAAAGTGATAGCTGGAGGAGGAATAACACGCATATGGGAGAAAGACCTAATGTAAGAAGGTTTATGTTTTTCGTAATATTCTGTAAAAGGATGAAGAGCCCGAAATGTACAAATATAGATACGAAAGTATGATATAGAGTACTTGCTAGTAGTTGGTATTAATTCGTTAATGTTTTAAGCTATATGAACCGATTTTGTAAGTTGTTGAGAAAAGAATATATAAGGGAAGTAGATCTGAGAATTAGACTATGGGATATGGAGCCTAGTGCGATCTAGTTCGCCTCACATAGATCTTACCCAGTTTTGTGAAGAATTGTAAGTGTGTGGCGCCAGGAATGTAGAAATTCGATAATAAAAGAGCCAAGAGACAAATCTTTGTGGACGTAGCCCAGGAGGGGGTGAACCATGGTAACACTTGTTTAGTATGTTGAATGTATGCATGTCTCTTCTTTCTTTCAACAATCAATGGTTAATCTTGATGAATGATTTAATACATTGTTGTGAATCTATTTATACTTTGCTTAAATTAAGCTATGAAATATGTGTATGTGAATCCAAGGAATAAGTAGTGTACCTTACAGATCACAGTACCTAGATTTAATCAAGAAACCCCTATCCCCTACTCTGTCCTAGGCTATAAACACCTAAGTCTTACAACCACCCATTTAAAGCTATCTCAGGTGAGATTGTGTAGTGCCTTAAGGGTTTTGTGTTGCCTTCTGGATTACCAGGAGGGCCGATAGTTTTAGAGGATTTGTTGGAACCTTGAATGACATGAACCCTGGGTAAATAACTCAAACAACCCAAGAACAGAAATAGTAAACCAACACTGTGCAATTTTTTCTTCTTAAGGACATTCTCACAGATCAACGATGAAATTCATTCCTATAGCATCGCAGTCCGACTGTGCCATTAACTTTTCAAGGCCCTGACCCTTGATTATTTTTGTAGGCTTGATCTCAAGATCATATTCCAGCATGGCCTCTATCCACTTGCCTCTTCTTCCTTTCAGGTCAGGTTGATTCATGATATCCTTTACTGAGTTACTAGGTACATAAGCGATGACATGGGAGTGCAATATATATGTCTTGAATTCCTTCAAAGCTTTCACTAAGGTGTACGCCTATTTTTCCATAATGTTGTACCTTAGTGAAGCGTCGCGCAGTTTCCAGATGAAATAGACTATGGGTTTTTCAAATCCTTTCTCATCTTTCTGCAACAACACGTTGCACGTTGGCAATAGTGTGTTCTGAGGCAAATTAAAACATGACGAAATCTTTTGTAAAATCTAGGTTGGCTAGCACAAGAGATCTAGTCAATGCCACTTTGATATATTCAAAATACTTCTTAGCCTTTGTGTTCCATTTGATCTCATTTCCCTTACTGAGCATGCAAGTTATGTGTTTTATCATTTCCACCAGGTTCGGGATGAATCTCCTCAAGAAGTTTACCTTTCCCAGGAAGGATTGCACCTCTTTTTTACTGTGCAGGGTGTCGATATTCATGATTCCTTCAACCCTGTTGGGGTCTATCTTAATGCCTTCCTTGGAGATGATGTGTCCTAACATATTCCCTTCTTCCACCCCGAAATGCGATTTCTTTGGATTTAGTGATATATTGAACTTCCTGCACTTCTAGAAAAGCTTCTTCAGGTGCTCAAGATGTTGTTTGTCAGAGGCAGAGTACATTTTGATGTCATCCAGATAAATCATGATGAAATTTTCCTTTTCATCATCAAATGCGATGTCCATTTCCCTTTGGAAAGTGGCTCCAGTGTTCATCAGGCCGAATGGAATCTTGGCATACATGAACGTTCCCCATGCAGTTTTGAAAATCATTTTCTCTCTATCGTCCGAGTGGACCATGATCCGATTATATCCTAAAAACCCGTCAAGCATAGAGATCTTCTGGGACCCCACCACTTTTTGCAGGATGTAGTCCATTTTAGGAAGGGGGTAGTGATCCTTGAGAGATACTTTGTTTAAATTTCAGAATTCTACACACAGTCTTATCTTGCCACTCTTCTTTCTTAGAGGTACCAAATTAGCTACCCATTTCGAGAATAAAAGAGACACGATAATTTTAGCTTCAAAAAACTTCTTTACCTCCTCGACCATCGATAGCAATAGGGTATTTATCTGTCTCAGCTTCTTTTTGAAATGTTTCTGATCTTCCTTGAGCGAGATAACATGTTGGATCACTTTCGTGTCATATACTCTCAGGTGATCATAGCTCCATGCAAAGACGTCCGGAAAATCCTTCATGAGATTGACGTAGTTCTTCTTGAGCTCTGCACTAAGCGTCTTTGATAATCCGACCATATTTGGGTTCTCCTCAGTCTCAATGTTGCAATATTCCACGTCCTCTTAGCTTGTAGTGATCTTGTGGTTTTTAGCCACATCATTCTCGTCAAACAACTTTTCCAATGGCACCAACCCCTTTGGAATGATATTATTTTTTAGTTGTATTATGTCCCTTCTCATGATCTAGTTTTGGAAAGGGTCGTCATTACTGCGCATCCACGCTCTGATATTTATCGTCACAACATTCCTCATCAATGTTTGTATTAGCGAACTCATCGCTCATAAGGAGGAATATTTCCACCTATTTGTCATCATCAAACACTTGCCAATGTTTGATATTATTAGGCACTATCAGCCTGTGCTTAACCCCGATTTCATATCTTTTGTTTGGGAAGATGGGGATCTTAAAAAATGAGGCCAAGGTGGCCAACACATCGACGATCTCATTTTTCTCTCTGGGGATAGCAGATAGGTCATACTCAGAAAATCCTTCGAGGAGGTCCAAAGCCAAATTTTTGTACGCTCTCAGCCTGGGGTGTTTGGTATGATATACACCCTTTACTTGATTTATGATTAGCTCGAAATCTCCATGCACTGTTATCTTCTGTGCACACAATTTTTTCAAAACTTGTAACAAGATTAGTGCTTCATACTTGGCCATTTTGTTAGTGAATTCAAATGCAAGCTTCTATAAGCACAACTTTGTGCCTGCTTCAGGGGGGATTACCCATACACTGGCCCCAACTCCTTATCTATTGACTGTGCCTTCAAAACTCACGTTCCACACCCCATTTTTTGCGCGGTCTTTTAGGTCAACGCACTCTATTGTTTCCCGCGCAATTTTATTGTCAGTTGTTATGATGGTTGTCAGCTCTTCCTCTTCGAAACTCAGGTCATTGTAGAATATAGAAGAACCCACCTCAGTGTTGATGGCATATATAGGATGATTGTTTGGTGTACACTTCTCTGTACAACCTTCTGTCATGGACAAAAACAAGGATGGTGGCATATTCCATGTCCATCTTCAAAGTGCCCTTCAACTTCTCAACCCATGACCTTGATAGAAGAATTCCAAAATTTGGGGGTATGTCCACGATGACTACGTCCATGAAAATGTTATTAGCAGGGATTTGAGTCAACGATAGAACTAGTTCATTAATAAGGCCCAAACACTTGACATTCCTTGAATGAAAAGAAAAAATTTCTTTGTATGGCCTGGTGATATCCAAACCCAGTTCACCCATGATCACCTCTGGCACGAGGTTCTGCAATGCACCAGAATCCAACATGGAGTTATGTAGGGTCATGTCATGGACCTTTAGACTGGCGTAGAACGGAGGGATGTCCTCGGTATCATTTATCTCTTCAACGTGCGGACCAAAAAGGATAGCGGGGTGATCATCTTGGATATTCAGAGTATTGGGGGTCCTTCCCATTTTCACTACTTTAATGATTTGCTCCCGATACTTTCCCTTTATAATAAGTTCATTTAACGGGACATATATTTTTTATTTTGGCCATCTCATGTTCAAAATTGAAAGGGGGACAGGTTTTCTCTACCTCTTTTCCGCTCGCCTCTTGGCCTATCTCCGGAGATTTCTTGGGGACCTCCTCCTTCGAATTAGCCTTCTTTGTCACATCCTTGGTCATGTTATCCGACCTTGGTCGGCTTGTGGAAGGGGTTTCCACCAGAGGCTTCCTCATGGGGTTAGTTTTTATTGAATCAACAGGTGCGTCTTTGCTCCGAAGGTTATACTTCTTCTGGAATTGCATGATGGTGTTTTGATAACCTTTCCTAAACTCTTATGTCTCCCAATATGGTTCATCATCTGTTTCGATTATCATATCTTCCTCCATATCCAACATGAAGTCTTCATTTTTTCTCATGTACCGATCATGCTCACTCTTTGTCAAGAACACACGCAGGTTTTTATCGTTGCAACAATGCATCTGGTCGTTGAACGTTTGGTCGAAATCCTCATCTGCGTAGTTGTTTTGGAATGGAGGTCTTGTCTGCTAGTCACTTTAATCCCTCTGCTCTTTATGTTCCCTTTGTCTGATCTGAGGGACTTAACCCCTTCTGAGGTTCTGATTCTTCGGTTGTATGTCGTTTTGTTCTCAGAAAGCAGGTATGTTTCCCATGGAAATTCTCTCCATCAGCTTCTCCATGGTATTCATCATCATGTCGAATTTTTCATCTGAGGACTGTGATGTCGATGGTTGTACATCTCCCTGGGGTCTCGTATCGCCTCGGTTGAACCTCGATTTTATTTTTCCTGATGCCATCATGTTTACTTAGACTTCGACAACATTACTCATTATAGCGTCTAGACTTGTTGATCTTTTTTCTCTCAACAACAAGGATAAATCACTATCAAAGGAATCAACATACTGCAAATGAATAGCACCGGGGGGCAGCTTGAATTCTACATGGATTGAGTTATACACATTCAAGAAATGGTTTGAGAATTAATGTACTATCTCTTCTGCTTCTTTCCTCATATTATTGTACTATGTTAGCCGCTGCAAAGGGTTTTTCTTGTCCCCCCATTTATTCAAGAAAGACGTCTCGAATGCGGCGAAGTCTCGAATGCTCACGGGTGAGACGGATTTGAACCATTTCCTTACATCTCCTGAAAGGCTCTACTCAAACAACCTCATTTTCTCATCTGCGTAGTCAACCTCCTACAGGTCGATGAAATCATTAAACCAGTCCAGGTGCCTCTAGGTGGAAACATTTCCTTCAACATCATAGAGCTTGATTCTCTGACTTTAATTTTGAGGCAAGTCATGTAGTTGAGCTGGCAGGATGAGGGGGGAGAATATGACAACCTGTTGGCAGTAGTGATATAATTACTATCGTTTGTAAGCTACCTACACAGGGTCTCTAAATTTTCATTACTCGTCATGAGCATTCTCACTAATTGACACTTGTCACTTGTCTCTTTTTACATATCTTCTTTTTTATTTTTGTTTTCATGACTGTAAGCATGAAAACTCGCGGCTCGAATTGACATTTTGTTTTCATTTGTGATTAAAGGAAGACTGCTCATGTGGTTTATTATAGAATTGTCATATTTTTTGCTATGAACATGATTGTTCTCCTTGTTTATAACCCCTTGGTTCTAAACATGCCTTGGTTGCACAAGTGAAAGACCTCCATTCATTAATAATTAATTGATATTGATGGAGTTTTGATTCATGAAACTTTGAATTATTCCATTGTTATTCGATGCACTCACCTTTGTGATCAAACTATAAATTCGCATATTTTGGTTTTAAAGTATTCTAATCCTAGTACATACCCAATGCCAAGGTGGCATATGGAGTACATCATGCCATTACTCTTCTGCGTGGTCTCGAGCTTCATGATTTTTCTCCCACGCATGGTGATTAATGCCTCTGCCTACTGTTTGAACTATCATAGCATTGTTTTGTTGAGGCTCGGGGCTATGGCTCTGTGTCTTTTTATCAAACCCTACCTGTGAGTTCTGTGTTGATTCCCTTATGTTTGCCATGGATCCAGTGGTAAGGATCGAGCCCAATGGAATCCAAACCTTGCTATCGTATGATAACACCAGGGACGATTTAGAAAGGAATGGTTGGCGTTTGTTCATTGAAAAGTTTAAGGGTTTCAATCTAAGAGTTGCCCAAGAGTTCGCATTGAATTTATATGGATGCAAAGCAAAGATAAGCAACGTGCAGCTAGAGGTAATTGGGTAGTTCTTAAGCCAATCCACTGGTTTACCAGCTATCAGGCAAAAATGGTTCAACAATGAAAAAGTTGAAGAGGTCCCCTGGACTTTGATGTTCACCTCATGGAAAATTACTAGTTGCGATTGAGGTATGCCAGTATCATCCTTAAAACCTAGGTGGCATGATCTACTTGCTATTGTGAAACAATTCATTATGTGTGAAGGAATATTTGGGTTAGTTTTCCTGTATCATTTGCGATTTCTTATGAGTTTCATTGACTTCACGTTGAATATGCCCTACTTCCTGCTTAGAAGTCTCTACAAGATGGGAAAACGGTTTAAGAAGAAGAGGTCTGATTCGAGTTTATTCCATCATGGTTTAATTAAAATTATTCTTGTGCATCAGTTGCAATTACAAAATGATTGTTGGGATGCATTTATTTTACGAAATGGCTTTGGCAACAGTGAGTTGGGATAGGTTGATAAGCCTCTTGTCATTGAAACCCTTGTGAAACCTACTGCCTCTCCTCCACTGCTCTTGCCCTGCGATATTTCCCTTAATAATGAACCCTCGACCTACCCTGATGTTACTCAATTGGACAATCAACCGGGTTCACACCCAAAGAGTTTCACTAAAACTATTAAAAAACCCACAGGGAAGAAGCTAAAGGGCAGCGTTGATGTGAATTACAAGAATAAAAGGGTTGGTCGTTTGATTTCACGATGTGCTCGAAATAAGTTCAAACCCTATGTAGACACAAACAACACAATTGAATTAAGTGAATATTTAGACTCGAAAATTGAAAGGGTTTTGGCTGAGGAAGACCCCATGTCATACGAGCTCTATCCTGACACACCCTATGACTATGTAAACAACCTACCTCTATGTCTAAAAGGTAACCCATAATTCTTAGGCATTCAACTCTATGATAAACCTACCTTTCACGTGTATGATTCTCCAAACCTTAATGCTATCAGTCTCAATGCACAGTCCCTACAACCACAGTGTGATGAATGTCGATCCTGGGTCGACAGGTATTATATGGATGTGCCTTTGATACAGTCTCGACTTAAATCTTTAAAATACAAAGTGGATTGTTTGACAAGCAAGAATAGTAGACTCCAATCCATAACTCAAGAAAAGGAGAAACGCCTAAAAACTATAAAATCTATCATTTTTAAGAATGTAGAGGCAACAATAGCAATCGTAAACTCCAAGATTGCTTGATATGTTTTGATACCATGATTTGAGGTATGATTGTCTTTTTAATTTTAGCATGATTTTGTCACTCTCAAGATAGGATATATGATTTGATTGAATAGATTATCTCTCTTATAAAGATTAGTTTGTTCTATTTATTGAATAAAATATGATTGTAGTTTCTATTATAACTAGCTACAAAATCATAAGATTCTATAGCCAGTTAGAAAAATTCGAATTGCTTGATTTGACAATTGAAAACATATCTAAAATTTACCCATTTTCATTTGTTTTCAGGAACCCATAATTTCCAAGGAGATATGAGGCACTGTTGAGATCTCCCAACCATATCAACTTTGTGTTTTTAGTAAATATATTAGGTTGTTGGTATTTTGATATCTAGTAAAATCAGGGAGGTTGCATCCCCCATATTTTTGGAACAGATTTGATATTATCAACAAGAAACAATTTTGTTTCCTGGAACCTATATAAGCATGTTATTTTGTACACATTGGATCATCTCTACCTGGGGAAAGACTATGGATTTTTCATTTACAGACTTGAATGGAATATAATACTCGTCACAGCTTTAGCTTTTCCGTATTGTGTTTTTATTCAAGTCATGTTTATTTCAATTTGTAAATATATTATGATTTCTTTCGCTGTCAAGGTTTACTACAAGTTGATAGAATAAAAGTTTACATATTATCCATGTTTCATGTTCCATATTTAACACACAGTAATCAGTTGTTCAAATTTGAATTAAGATATTTATCTTTATCTTTGATTGAATGTTTATACACAAGTTCTCACAGCGGGATTTATCTTAATGTGACTGCTTGTAAAATTATGAGATTGTTGTGATCATATCTTTTATGTGTTCTGTCATTCGAATTCCATCATTACTGCTTCACATTTATGAGAAGCAATTTCAGGATCTGCTGCAAGTTTACCTCGTCAAGTAAGGTGATTGGATGCTACACATCGAACATATATTGGATGCGATAACATGTCATCTTGTTATTTAATTTCATTAGTATAATAGATATAGAAGTTCCCTATAGTTAAAACACTTTTTATCATCTGTTATTTCTTTTGTTTAATTAGACAGTTTGATATTCGATTTCTTTCATATAAACACTATAATAAAACAAATCATAAATATTAGATAATATCTTTACTGTTGTTTAAAAAATCAATTTACATTCGATTTTCACGGATTTGGATTAAAATTCGTATTTTGTACATATT
>SNQJ01S0165631.1:40358-56762 GCA_010110895.2 Picea sitchensis | reverse complement strand
CATACAATGCTATTACTACAAAAAGTATGGGCACTATGAATCTGAATGCAGGAAGAAGCAAGCAGATCAACTCTCAGGAAGAGCACATGTGTCAAATCATACGAGAGAAACCTCAATAAGTATGTTTCTCTCATGCCATAAGATTGAAGAACAACCTAAAGATCTTTGGTTGCTAGACAGTGGATGCAACAATCATATGACATGTAACAAAGATTTACTTTCATGCATTGATTCTTCAATCTCATCTGATATTATTCTTGCAAATGATTCCTTAGTCAAAGTTCAAGGAAAAGGAACTGTACCTATTCTTACTAAACAAAATGTAAAGAAAGACATAAACAATTTCTATCATGTTCCAGATCTGAAACATAATCTGCTAAGTGTAGGACAACTCATCGAACATGGCTATAAGGTAATTTTTGAGGGAGCATCTTGCAGGATATATGATAAAACCCCCAGCATAAAATTGATTTCTGAAATCCACATGACTCAGAATAGGATGTTTCCCCTCACCCTCATAACTGCACATCTGATCCAACCATATGCACAAAGTGCAACCACCCCCAATGAAAATATGGTTCGGCATACAAGATTTTGACACATACCGTTTCAGAGTCTCAGTCTTCTACAAAACCACTCCATGGTCAAAGGTCTTCCTATCTTCAAAGAGAAAAATCCCCCATGTGAGTCCTGCATAATTGGAAAACATAAGAGAACTAGTTTTCCATAGTATTGGTGTCAAGTGGGTTTACAAAACTAAACTCAATGCGGCCATAAAATATTGAATTTCAATTTTCATCCCCTCCCAAAAGAATGATCACTTAATTTACTCATAGGTTTTATAAAATCCAGACTGACTAGTTGTAGTTGATGAATGAAATTCCTGTAATATTCTTTGTCTCGAAGATGATTTATTTACTAGAACAATCCAACCTTTATATCACAATATATCAAGATTCCATGTATACCCCTTAGGAAGGTTGGGTTCATCCTTAAGTCTTTGGATGGGTTGAATGGTAGTCTCATTTCTGACCCATTCAGCGCGAACATCCTCCAACCATCTTGGAAATAGAAAAGATAAAGTGAACATGTATCCATCATCCTCAAATTGTTAGGATAAGACATCAACAACCATGTTTTCTTTACATTTATCATATATAATATCATAGGAATATCATAGTATCTTTGCGTCCCACTTCATTTTCTTTGGTGAGGATATCCATCGTTCAAGAAATTACTTTAGACTGTGATGAACAATATTGATCTAGAATAGTCACCCAAGGAAGTATGAGCATCAGGTCTCTATAGCATGTAGGATAGCGATCGTTTCTTTCCCATATGTATATTTACTCAAGTTGTGGTCAAATAACTATTTATTGGTGAATGCTAAGGGGTTCCCTTCTTGCATCAGTATGAAACAGAGACCTCTGCTAGAGTCATCACATTTCAAGAAAATGTCTTAGTAGAATATGGAATTGTGAATACTGTAGTTATGCACATGGAATCTTTAAAAGTTTATAAAGAATATTCTACGACCTCATTCCAAAAAAATGCATTCTTATTGAGTAGTGAGGTTAAGGGAGATGCAATTTTTCCATAATTTTTCACAAACTTCTTGTAGTAACCTGTAAGGCCTAAGAACCCTCTTAAACTCTTCAAGGTTTTGGGATGTGGGAAATATTTCATAGCTACAAATTTCTTTTTATAAATTGGTAATCCCTTATGGCTAACAATATGCCCCAAATATTCAACATGTTAAACCCCAAAATAATGATTGGAGAATTTTACAAATAGTTGATGGTCCTGTAGGAGTTGTAAGGCTCTATAAATGTGCTTGTTTTGGGAGTCCAATCTATTTTTGTAGATCAAACTATAATAAAATAATTCTACCAAAACATTGTGAAGGAAGGGCCTAAATATCTTGTTCATGAGGTTCTTGAATGTTGAGGGAGCATTGAAAATGAAAGAAGGGATCACTAAAAACGCATAACAACCTTCATGTGTATGAAAAGTTTTATTATGGTTTCTTTCCTCTTTCATCCTAATATGGTGGTAGCCTCAACAGAGGTCTTATTTTGTGAAAAAATGGTCTCCATGGAGTTCATTCAAGAGGTCATCAGTAACCGAAATAGGAAATTTTTCCTTGATTGTCAACTTATTCAGAGATTGGAAATCAAGACACATGTGCCAAGTACCTTCACTCTTTAATACCATAACCACCGGTTATTGTAAATGTGTTGAAACTGCACATAATAGATCTAGATGGGAATTGACAAACATAGTTGCGGATAAAATAGAAAAAAAGAGAAGCACGAGAGAAAGAATGGAAGAATTCTCATTAACCAAATGAATGAAATATACTTTGTATATTTCATTAAGCTTATGTACAAAATTAAATAGTGGAGAAATATTTGTAATCAAAAGATAATTGATAATCAACATCAAATGCTATAATCATTTCTATAAAGAATAATAAGACTATAAAATATTATAATTTATTAATTCTAGAATATAAATAAACTATTAAAAAAWWTTGGTTCATGCAGTGCAATGTTTAAACTTCCATAATTGACATACAATAATCATAGTATGTAGTTTCATGCAATGATGAAATTAATGATATACTTGATTGTGTTTGACTATTCCATGTTTAATCAAATATATTATTCCCATTCTACATTTTGTTTTTATTGTAAATGTCATTTTCTAATGTACAACGTAAAACATAATAACAAAATATTTATGAATATTATCAACTTTTAAATTGTTTTAAAATTGACCAGATCTATTCAACGAAGTTTCGTTTCTGAAACATCCAACTTTATATGATGACTATGGTTAAAACCTATACCTAGCGACAATAATTTTTTTATTACAAAACATGATTCTTATATGAAAGAAAGGGCAACCATGCATAATTAAAGTATCTTCAGCAAACTTAAACCAATAAATTCAAGTTCCAATATATGGAATGACAAACCTGGAGAATACTGAAACATGTGGATATATTAATAACCAACTTAAAAAAGAACAATTTTGTTCCGAAAATAGCCTCGGATGCCAAAAAAATTGTCATCACAACATCTATTCTTGTTAAATATAATGTAACCTTAGTAGTCTCACTGTACACTGCCAGCTGTCCTGGCCAGGTGTATTATCATTTCTTGATTTGCTTGAGCCTATTTAGCTCAGCTAGTTTCCCCTTTTCTATTGTAATCTTTTACTTGCATTCTTTACTCTTCACTTACATTCCTAATATACTGAATTTTATTTCTTCTCTGCTCTTTTCTCTGTATTCTTTTCTTCACATTTTATCATGGTATCAGAGCTATGGCAGTAAGCCTCTTCACACGGTCTGGAGAGAAACCCAATCCAAAGAAGCACAGCGCTTACACTGTGAACGAGAGCATAGGACGCAAGATTCTCCACAAAGCCTGAAGAGAAATCAATAGTCTGTCATCCGCTCAAAAGATCGTTGCAGAAAGAACGCATGAGGAATCAAAGTGTTATACGCTCAAAAGATTGAGGGAGCAAAAACTGCGGAAGGAGAAAGTGTAAAGAATCGTGAACATTTACAGATTCATCAAAGATTCACGAAGAAGAGCTGCAGGAGGCAGGAACACTTAAATAATTCAAAGAAATTTGTTCAATTTCGTGAAAGATTGCGGCAGAAGGTAGAAACATCCAAAGATCTTGTGAAACTCTTGCAAATTCATGAAAGATTGTTGCAGAGGGTAGCTACATTCAAAGAATTCGTGAAATTCTTTCAAATTTGTGAAAGATTCACGGATTTCCCTCTGCAGGAGAAAATCTTTGCAGAGGCAGCAAAGAACATGTCAAAGGAGCAATGGACAGTAGTCGCAGTCCTAAGATCGGTCCTGCTAATAGATCTGAGGAGTAAATCCAGTTCAGAAAAGACGAGGAGAGCGCAGAAAAGGAAAAAGATTTTAAGTCGTCATATTTAGCGCAGAGGACCGATAGTCGTCGGATCCGGGAGAAAGTGAACGAGGTTTAGTCCTCTGGAGCGCACAGGAGAAAAGCCGACTTGTGAAGTCACGAAATCCAAAAATCGTTGGGACTGTCCATCAAGGAGGACATGTGGCGAGATTTCAACATTTCACTAACTCACAGGGAGTAAAGGTCAAAGAACACTACGGTGAGAATTCACGAATCACAAAATCACGACTCAATCTGAATCGTTGGATCGAGAAAGATCGTGCGTCGTCGATCTGACTCTATCGAAAAATTGGGAATTGGGAGTTGGACGAGCAGAGGAGATTGCACTCCATACCCCGATATGAGAAATCACAAAATCACGAAATCACTCCAACTGTTGGATCTGGAGTGACAAGTGGCGAAGATCCAGAAGCCATCGACGTTTTTTTGGCACCGAGAGAACGAAGGTGAAGACTGAGGAAAGAATATTTTGTGAGAGAATCAAGACCATCCATCTCAGAGGACAGGTGGCAGCAGATTCAAGCGCCATAAAAATTTATGCGTTTCGGAGTTCAAGGTTTGGAGAACATCGTGACGAGAGTTCAAGATTCACGAAATACCGATTCGCGAAATCCCGAAAAGATCTGGATCGTTAGATCTCCGATCGTGGAGGATCGTAGATCGTTGCTCACGATATTCCAAAGAAACTTTGGTCGTTGATCTCAAATCAACAAGGATCATTGATCCTTGAAGACATTTCACATTTCGGCTATTTGAAGGAACTGCTACATTCAACGTCGAAACGTGAAATCCTGTAGCACCTAGATTTTTCTACCCACAGTCGTATGCAAAGCTAAAACTTCCTTTGGCTCTTGAGTAAACTCAGAAATCCCTATTCCACCATTAAAGGGGCTACAGTTTCTACAGTATTACAATTGCTAAAGAACATACCTCAGAGCCCTGAATCAGTAGATCTTTCACTCGAATAGTCAGATCGATCTTGATCGAAGTCAAAGAAGTGGTTTACACCGCATTTTTCAGTTCGAAGTCACTGCAAGAAATTAGAAGACCTGGTTTTACGCGCATGAAACAGGTAAAAACGAAAATTTTCCAACAATTTTTTTTCTGTTTTGTAAAAATTCGTTAAAGATGGCGACGTCTAGCAATTTATGACCAACTCAAGGTCCGATTCTTCTTGGAAAGAATTATGAGTTTTGGTCTCTTCGAATGAGATCCTTCTTGGAAGCACAAGAGTGTTGGGATCCAGTGGATCTTGTATATGTGGAACCAGATCCAACAGACCTTTCCACCATGACAAACCAACAGAGAACTGCTTAGGCAACACAGAGGATCAAAGAGAATAAAGCCAAATTTTGGATTCAAAATTCAGTGGATGACTCGATTTTCTCAAAAATCACAGGTGCTAGTACTTCAAAATAGGCCCGGGACATCCTTAAATCAGCCTACCAAGGAAATGACAAGGTCAAAACAGTCAAACTGCAGACCTTTAGGACGCAATTTGAGACTTTAAGAATGACAGAGTCTGAAAATGTGGATCAGTTTATGACCAGAGTCATGGGGATCATGAACCAGATTAGATTGACTAGTGAAGCCATCACTGATCAACGCATTGTTGAGAAAGTACTCAGAAGTTTACCAAAGAAATTTGAAATGGTTGGTACAACAATCCTTGAATCCAAGGATCTGTCGCGTTTTTCAATAGATGAACTAATTGGTTCCCTAGTGACACATGAGGCCAGACTACATCTCACAATTGAGTCAATCGCCAATGCCTTCAAAACTCAATTCTCCTTTAGCATAGGGAGAGGCAGAGGAAGAGGTAGAGCTCACCAAGAATAAGGGAGTATTACAAGTAACCAATACTCAAGTGGAGGTAACAGACAACAGAACCAGAATCAAAATTTCTAAGGTCACAGACAACAGAGTCAGAATCAGAGTTTCCAAACTCAAAGAGGCAGAGGGAGAAGATCAAATGACAAATCAAGCATACAATGCTATTATTGCAAAAAGTATGGGCACTATGAATCTGAATGCAGGAAGAATGAAGCAGATCAGCTCTCAGGCAAAGCACATGTGTCAAATCATACGGGAGAAACCTCAAGAAGTATGTTTCTCTCATGCCATAAGACTGAAGAACAACCTAAAGATCTCTGGTTGTTAGACAGTGGATGCAACAATCACATGACAGGTAACAAAGATTTACTTTCATGCATTGATTCTTAAATCTCATCTGATATTATTCTTGGAAATGATTCCTTAGTCAAAGTTCAAGGAAAAGGAACTATACATATTCTTACTAAACAAAATGTAAAGAAAGACATAAACAATGGCTATCATGTCCCAGATCTGAAACATAATTTTCTAAGTGTAGGACAACTCATTGAACATGGCTATAAGGTACTTTTTCAGGGAGCATCTTGCAGGATATATGATAAAACCCCCAACAGAAAATTGATTTCTGAAATCCACATGACTCAGAATAGGATGTTTCCCCTCACCCTCATAACTGCACATCTGATCCAACCATATGCACAAAGTGCAACCACCCCCAATGAAAATATGGTTCGGCATACAAGATTTTGACACCTACCCTTTCAGAGTCTCATTCTTCTACAAAACCACTCCATGGTCAAAGGTCTTCCTATCTTCAAAGAGCAAAATCCCCCATGTGAGTCCTGCATACTTGGAAAACATAAGAGAACTAGTTTTCCACAGTCCTCCAATCAAGCCAAACAACATCTCGAACTTGTTCACACTGACCTATGTGGACCAATGCAAACAGAGTCCATAGGTGGTAGATTTTACTTTCTAACGTTTATTGATGACTTTAGCAGGAAAATATGGATCTATTTTCTCAGACACAAGTCTGAAACTTTTGCAAAATTCAAAGAATTCAAAGCAGAAGCTGAAAAATAGATTGGCAAATATATAAAAGTTCTCAGGTCAGATGGAGGAGGAGAATACAACTCCAACGAATTTTCAAATTTCTGCAAATCACAAAGCATTATCATGCAAACTACAGCCAGGTATACTCCACAACAGAATGGAGTGGCTGAAAGGAAGAATCAGACAATAATGAACACGGCCAGAAGCCTTCTCAAAGAGAAATGTTTGTCAAATACTTTTTGGGCTGAAGCAGTAGCATGCTCAGCTTATCTTTTGAATAGATCTCCAACCATAAGTCTAAAGATGAAAGTCCTTCAAGAAGCATGGAGTGGGACAAAGATAAATGTTGTGCATCTAAGGACATTCGGATGCATAGCATACGCTCACATACCTTTCGAATTAAGGAAGAAACTAGATGATAGAAGTAAGAAATGCATCTTTACTAGATACAGTGAAACATCTAAAGCTTACAGGCCTTACAATCCAATCTCAAAGAAACTAATTCTCAGCAGGGATGTAAAATTTTTGGAAAATCAATTCTGGAATGAATCTGAAAATCGACAAATGGATAGTCAAAATCCATTGCTGCCCAGTTCTGAAAAAACAGAAAATTCAGGACAGCCAATACCTCAACCTGCTCTTCCAAGATTGCAGGTACAAGGACAAGTTGAAAACTCTCAGAATAACTCAACTTCCTGTAGAGACTCATCCCCTAAACTTCAAAATCAGAGAACTCGAAGTTTGAGAGAAATCCATTAGTAGTTGGATGATATTGAACAACACAATCTTTTTGCATTAATGTCATGTCAACCTACATCTTTTAAAGAAGCAACTAAGGAACCACATTGGGTTCAAGCCATGAACCAAGAAATTGACTCCATTGAGAAGAATAAGACATGGGATCTTGTTGATTTGCCCAGACACAAGAAGAGTATTGGTGTCAAGTGGGTTTACAAAACTAAACTCAATGAAAAAGGGAAGATTGAAAAACACAAGGCAAGACTTGTTGTCAAATCATTCTCACAACAACCATGTACTAATTATGGTGAAACTGTTGCTCCAGTAGAAAGATTAGACACTGTAAAGACTTTATTGGCCATAGCAACCCAACACAAATGACAAGTATACCAGATGGATGTCAAGTCAGCTTTCCTGAATGGTTTCTTAGAAGAAAAAGTTTATGTCGATCAACCACCTGGATTTGAAGTCCAAGAGCAGCCAACCAAAGTATATTGGTTGAAGAAAGCCTTGTATGGATTAAAGCAAGCTCTAAGAGCTTGGTAAAACAGAATTGACACTTACATGATCAAAAGTGGTTTCAGTAGAAGCCAAAATGAGCCAACTCTTTACACCAAAATAGATCAGCACGGTAAAATTTTGATTGTATGTTTATATGTTGATGAAATGATATATACTGGAAATCTTGAATTAACAAATTTTAAACATGCCATGCAATCTGAGTTTGAGATGACAGATCTTGGCATAATGAAATATTTTTTGGGGATTGAGGTTGATCAATCAACCAAAGTATTTTTTGTCTGCCAGAAAAAGTATGCAGCAGACATCATCAAAATATTCTACATGGAAGAATGCAATCGAACAGAAACCCTTATACCCCTAGGCACAAAATTGAGCAAGAAAGATGAAGGCCTTACAGTGGACCCTACCCTGTACAAAAGTTTAGTACGCAGTTTGTTGTATCTTACAACAACTAGGCCTGATATTATGTATGCAGCCAACCTTGTTTCCAGATACATGGAATCCCCCAAAGATTCTCACTGGAAGATGGCGAAACGAATTCTGATATATGTTGCATGAACTCTCAATTTTGGCTTATGGTACACTAAATCTGATAATAATCACCTTTCTGGTTACACAGACAGTGATTTTGCAAGCAGTCTAGATGACAGGAAAAGCACCTAAGGACATGTTTTTCACCTAGGCATGAACCTGATTTCATGGGAATCAAAGAAGAAACCAATTGTATCAATATCTTCTGCAGAGGCAGAGTATGTCACTGCTACCTCAGCTTCCTGTCAAGCTGTGTGGCTGAGAAGAATATTGAAAGATATGTCACATACAGAAAAGGATCCAACTCCTATATTCTTTGACAACACCTCATCAATTGCTCTATCCAAAAATCATGTGTTTCAGAAGAAAAGAAAACACATTGACACTCGCTTTCACTTCATCCGCGAGCTAGTCAATAATGGTGATATTGCACTTCAAGTCTGTGGCTCTCGAGATCAGCTTGCAGATATCTTCACAAAGCCACTCAGAAATCCGCTTTTGATTTTCAGAGATAACACTTGGGCATCATCAGTGCTGATGTTTGTAACTATTGAGTTTAAGAGGGAGTGTTAAATATAGTGTAACCTCAAGAGTCTGACTGTACACTGCCAGCTGTCCTGGCCAAGTGTACTATCATTTCTTGATTTGCTTGAGCCTATTTAACTCAGCGAGTTTCCCCTTTTCTATTGTAATCTTTTACTTGCATTCTGTACTCTTCACTTACATTCCTAATATACTGAATTATATTTCTGCTCTGCTCTTTTCTTTGTATTCTTTGCTTCACATTTTATCAATTCTGGCATCCATTTCAATTATGGGCAGCTGAAGTATGAAAGCTCTAGCATGGAAACGAATTTTGTTGAACTCTAGCCTTATTTGCGCTGTGAACTTCACTCCTTTCTTGTTGAATTCTACCGCTATTAAGAGAGTAATTCCCCCTTTGTTCTTCCACATTTAATTGTGCTCAGTATGATCTGTGTGATATCCTTGATAACGCAGATGGACTTAACTGCTTTTACTAAAGATTGTAATACATAAGTGACAATAGTTTTACTGTTTTGGACGCAGACGTGACACGACACGACAGAAGATACTCCTTAGATATGTGTAAAGCACATGTCGATCAACCATCTTAATCCCATTTCTTACTGAGCGAGTTCGAGCGCCAATGTACTGTACCGATTCGATGTTGATTTAACTGTAAACAGACTAATTATATAAAAAAAAAAAATTAATTTTTAAAATCAATTGTTTTTTTTCAATTTTTTTTAAAAACTGTCATGTTCACAGAGACATATTTAATAACATCTTCTTTTGTGAATAATCATAAAATAAAATTTAAACTAAAATTAAAATCATTTTAATAAAATAAAAAATTAGAAATTTTTAATAATTTTTTAAAATTATAAAAAAGAAACATGAAAATTGAAAATAGAGAAGAAGGCATTTTCACGAAACACAAAATATATATCTATCATTTCTTTTCACACCCTACAACCAACCCAAAACCTTATTCCAACAATAACTTTTTTGGGTTCCAATGACAACCTATTACAACTTATTTCTACATTATTCCAAGTGCCCCATTAATACATAAATTAGAACTTTACATTACAAAACTTACAATACTAAATAAAAAATTACAATATTTATTTTTATTTGGTCCGACCCACTCTTTAATCTCACTTTTTCTGCTATTTTCTTCACCACACTTTAGAGCTTCCCACTTGACTCAAGGCTTCTTAACCTCTCAAATGACAATCTCGATACTCAATCATTCTATTGAACTGCCACCATATGTGAATACACAACCCTCAATTACACAACTTGACCTTACATAAAAATAGCATGTAACTTACACTCCATGAGATGACATCAACTTGATCTTATTAAGAGTCACATTAACATATAACACACTTAGACATAACTAAATTATGGATTCACTAGACTCCATAACCTGTAAAAAATCAATGACTTAATTATGTTATTCTATTAGATAATTAGCATGTTCTTTGTGGTTGTGCATTAATTGAATTTTGCACACTACACTTGAACTAAAAAAACATACTACAACATAAAATAAGAAACTCACAATCACACAAATAAACACACATTTGTCCCCATAAAGATTGAAATTCCAAAAACAGTCCAAAAGCTATTTGACAAATTATGACCCACCAAGTACATTTTTTTAATATTGAATACACATAATAATAATAATTATATATATATATATTCGATTGAAATTCCAAAAACAGTCCAAAAGCTATTTGACAAATTATGACCCACCAAGTACATTTTTTTAATATTGAATACACATAATAATAATAATTATATATATTCGCTGCATCTCCTTGAATATGGCCACTGAGATCTTGTACAAAGAAAATCAATTACTATTATCTTCTTTGTTGTTCCATGTAACCGCTTTAATGGTAGCATGGAATATACACGTGCATCAAAGGAATACACCGATAGTTTACATGTCACTGGCTAATTCATGCTCCACGAAGTGAGTAAAACACAGAGCTCACAGATTTGTGGGATCTATCAGGACTATAAGCATTTGAACTCCGAGGAAAATTGTATTTCATGACTTCCAAACAGCACCTTGATTTTTTTATCCCACTCGATTTCTAGAATTGCCCCAATGGTGGCTCCTTACACTGACGGTGCCATCCCTCTCTCACGAGCCTCGTACAGGATGATGGGCGGCTCATTATCCTTCCACGCAGCGGCTAACAGTGACTGTACAGTCACAACTTCATCCCTCTGATCTCTCAGAGAAAAAACTCAACAATATACTGAAATCCACACACACCTATACTAATCTATGTATTCTTGGCCATTTCATGACGGATTTAAGCCAGTAAATTCTGATACCAATTGTGGATCTAGATAAAACACTTTGCAACCAATTCAGAACCTTATTTTAATAATAACTTTTGTGGTTCTAATAACAATCTATTACAACTATTTTTAAGGTGTTCCAATTCCTTTGTCATCAATTATAAAATAAAATTTAAAAAAATTTATAAACAAAGTCATTTTAATAAAAAAACTTAAACTTTCCATAATTTAAATTAAAAAAAAAAAATTTAAAATATTTTAAAATTAATAAAAAAATTTAAAAATATCACTAAATCCTCGACCACTTTTTTTTAAACAATGAAGTCAATTAACCAATCACTATAATCCCTACTTTGACAGGTACTAATAACCCTAGTATTAAAAAAATCCAAAGCCTTCTGATCGGCAAAATTATCTATTCGTACCAACACAATAAGAACCGTAAATTATTTGCTTGTACGAACAAAATAATAACCGGAGCCGTGACGATATGTACCCCGGAGAGACATGATAACTCGGCGTTACTGTTGGAGTTGTCATTTTCCACTGCCTCGGCCCGAATCAGGGTAACAAAAAATCATTCAATTTGTTGTTTTAGAAAAAAAATCTTTAAATCTAACGAATTTGTGGTAAAAACTGCAATTTTGACTTTTTGAAATTTAGAAGCATCATGCCATTTTGACCATTTGAATTTAGAAGCGTCATGCAGTTCACATGTTTGAATTGATGAATCATCTTGCAATTTTAACAATTTGGATTTTAGGAAGGTCAGGAAAGCTATGTATATTATACTTTCAATTAATAAAATTAGCAATGCTTTTTATAACCATGCTTTTTATACCCATAGTCATCATAGTAATTTTTTTAAATTTTAATTTGAAAATACTTTAGTTAATCATATTTGGTATTTTAATTATTTTATTTTTAAAATTAATTTAAAAATATTCTTAAATAATAATGTTTTTATGCTAATTATTATAATATTAAATTACATCTTAAAAAATCACTAAACACATCACAGATTCAAACATTAAACACACAATTAACTCAAGAAGAGATTCAAGCTACATAGAGAATTACTCCTAAATTTTGTATTTTTAAAAGTTGCACTTACAAAAGCTCAAATCTGACATACAATAAGATAAGCATACAACTCCTTGAAAAAAAAACATGGTATAAGATAAGCATACAACTCCTTGAAAAAAAAGCATGGTATAAGATAAGCATACAACTCCTTGAAAAAAAAACATGGTACATTATACAACCCAATATGTACAATTAACTCAGGAAGAGATTCAACCTTACATAGAGAACTACTCCTAAATTTTGTATTTTTAAAAATTGCACTTACAAAAACTCAAATCTAACATACAATAAAATAAGCATACAACTCCTTGCAAAAAAAATAAAAACATGATACATTATACAACCCAGTATGTAAGATGTTATAAATATTAAAGAGTAATAACAACATATATTAAATCATATAATTTTGTAATACTTATAATAAATAATATTATTAAAAAAAAATTACACTATTATAAATAATATTAATATTACACTATTTTAAAAAAAATCAAATATTAATAATCTTTTTAAAAGAAATTATACATAATATTTTTAAAATTTTTGAATAATATTTCTAATAAATTACAATTATACTACTTTATATTTTATATTTCGAGGTCATCTCATAGGCCAAATAACATAGAACCGCTACACGCAAGGACAAATCCACTATGCTTTACTTCAAGTTCTTCCTGAGATTGCATGAACTTCACCATCTTTGATCTCAGTTTAGTCTGTGGATCCTTTACCTATTCCGACCTAAACAAAATTACAAAATTATGTCAATTAGTTCAAATGTTTTTAACAAAGGACGGAGACCAATGAAGCATGAGACTCCATAACTTCTTGTTAAATAACACTGTTTCGAAAAATATTTAATCATTTCAGTAAGTGTACTTCTCCTTTTCGTTTTCTGGGTAGTTAGCACGTTTAGTTTGAAATATGTCTTAGTTTGAAATATGTCTTAGTTTAAGTTCAAATCTAATATTTTTTACAACTTAACTTGTCTTAGTTTAATGGGTAAAAACATTAGTTTTTTTTATACGACACAAGTTCAGATGTAAAAGATAGAATATGTACACCTCGTCAAATGATTACTCAAGATAGCTACATAGAAAATTACTTTGTCCCATAAACAAAGAATCTCATATAATAATAATTTAGTGATATTTGGTAACTTGAAAATAGATTATAACATTATATAAATATATGAAAATAGATTATAACATTATATAAATATAATATAAATATAAAAATTAAAAACTTAATTACTAAGAAGACTATAGTAAGCATTTCATTTGATGTCATACCTGCAATCTGGATCACCATGAGCAGACGGACGCATGCATCGATGACTTGCGAACTGAGGGAAAACATGGAGAAAATGTAAGTAAAGTAGTGATCGCGATAGACAAAATGGAGAAAACAAATATGAATGCAGACCTCAAGTTTTCCATATTTGCGGATCACATCTAAACTGCTCCTCCATAACTTTACCTAAAATCCAAGGGGAGCAACAACGAGTTTTAGAATTCTAAAATATCAAAAGGAAAAAATCTAAACAACAAAATCTGTCCAATCCAATGCATAAATAATGGCTTCTGTTGCAGAAAGAATAAATGGTACCGAAATCTCCTTTTGTTTTTTCACTATTTTAGAGATTGCTGACTGCACGTTGTTTCTCTTTGGCGATTCTTTGGGACTGAAAAGTTGTTCGACAGAGCTTGGTGGTGGCGGTGGCAGCCCAATCGAATCCCTGCAGGGCGAACTGAGATGGAGTGGATTTCTATAAGAGGCTTGTCTGAGGCGAGGAGGAAGTGGTAACTTTGACTGTCCAAGGTCAGTTTGCGGAGTCTCAATTTCCTTTCAAGCATCATTTTTTCCCGATCCAAAAGGGGAATTCGTCTGCTCCAAGAAAATAGAATTTCTCCTCTTATAGGAAGAGTGGTGGCCAGAATTGTTAGAGGAGATTGAGCTGTGGTGCACCACGATTATTGTTATCTTCAACTTTAGATCCTCCTTCACACTGTTAAATATAATGTAAGCTCAACAGGTTGATTGTACACTGCCAGCTGTCCTGGCCAGCTGTACTTTCTATTCTTGTTTTGCTTGAGCCTATTTAGCTAAGCTATTTCCCATTGCATAGTACTTTTTCAAACTTACTACTTCTGAAATTCTTCATGTACTCGTTTTGTATTGTTTTATGTTCTATTCTTTCTTTCTGCATTTCTTGCTTCACAATTTATCATGGTATCAAAGTTGTAGTAGTAAGCCTCTTCACATAGGCTGGAGAGCAACACGATCCTCAAACAACACAGAGCTTTCACGGATCTTGAGAGCATTTGACACAGACTTTTCACAAGGCTTGGAGAGTTGTCCATTATACTCTCGAAAGATCCTCGCAGGAAACTTCCACGAGGAAGTTGTCCGCTCATACGCTCAAAAGATCAACGTAAGAAGCTCACACGAGGTCGCAGAGCGTACTACGCTTGAAAGTTTCAAGGAGCAGAAACACAAGGAGGAAGCAGAGACTGAGAAGAGAGTGCAGAAGAAGAAACTTTAAAGATTCTTGTAATTTTCAAGAATCATCAAAGAATTCACGAAGAAGAGCTTCAGAAGGCAGAAACGTTGGAGATTTCACGAAATTCGTTCAAATTTGTGAAAGATTGTTGCAGAAGGCAACATCGTTTAAAGCATCTCAGAAATCGCTCAAATTAGTCAAAGATTGCAGAAGAGAACAAAGAACTTGTGAAATTCTTTCAAATCTTTGAAAGATTCACAATTTTTTCTTCCGCAGGAGAAAATTCCTTCAAATGCAGCAAAGATCGCGTCTATAGCGCAAAGAACAACCGTCGTGGCTGTAAGATTCATCCTGCGAATGGATCCAGAGCGGGAAACCAGTTCAGAAGGGACGAAGAGAGCGCAGAAAAGGTGAAAGAATTTCAGTCGTTAGATTTTGCACAAAGGATCGACAACCGTTGGATCAACGAGAAGGTGCACGAGGTTTAGTCCTCTGGAGTGCATAGGAGAAATTTCGACTTGTGAAGTCGCAAAATCCCGAAATCATTTGGACCGTCCATCAAGAAACACGTGGCGAGATCTCAACATTTCGCTGACTTGCAAGGTGTAAAGGTCAGAAGACTGTCATGAGAATTCACGAATCGCGAGATCACGAGCTATTCTGGACCGTTGGATCGAGATAGATTGTGAGTCGTCGATCTTATCCCATCACAAAATCGGGGATCAGGAGTTGGACTAGCAAAGGAGACTTCTCTCCAAAACCCCAATATGCGAAATCCCGACATCACATATCGTGAAATCCCGAGAGGATTGTGAGCCATCCATCTCAAAGGACAAGTGGCAGCAGATCAAAGTCCCGAAATCCCAAAAAGATCACAGTCGTCCATTCATTCGGACACGTGGCAGAGATCAAGGAAGCCATCGACATTTCGGCTACCGGGGTTTCAAGTTAACAGAGGATTTCTGTCATCGGGTGTCGCAAGTCGTGAAATCGCGAAATGACTAGGACCGTCCATCTTGAGGGGACACGTGACAACAATCTAGGCCTTCGGGGAAAGTCTTGAAAGGAAAGGGCCATCGACATATCGGGATTCGACGTTTCGCAAATCCCGAGGACAAGAAGCACGAGCATTTTGTAATTGCGAAGTCTGAAATCCCGAAAGGAGGAAAGCTCCGTTATGGGGCCCAACTGACGTCATCTTGTCAAAACGAGGGATCGGGAATCTCCACGGTGAAACCCCTGACGTAGACTTGAGCCGTCCATTTGTTGGGATGCGTGGCAGAGATCGAGGCCTTCGAAAAAAAATCCCGATAGGAGAGTCCATCGGCATT
>SNQJ01S0165631.1:19280-32885 GCA_010110895.2 Picea sitchensis | reverse complement strand
ATATATATATGATTTTCTAAAAAAAGATAATCTTATGAAAAAAAAATGAGTTGTTTTTAAATGTATTAAATTCTCATTCTACTTTTATGAAACATAGAAATTTATGAACATATACACATGATTGTCTTAATTATTTGTTAATATAAAATTAAAATTTATATTTAATGTTAATAGAAATTGAGTGATAACTTTAAGGATACAATTTGTTTTCCTTGCCTTCGCTTGCCATGCCTTCCTTCACTTTCCTTTCCTTTCCTTGCCTTGCCTTGCCTTTATTTTCCTTGCCATGCCTTTCCTTCACTTTCCATGTCTTGTCTTCACTTGCCCTGCCTTGCCTTGCCTTTCCTCACCTTTCCTTCATGTGACATCCCCCCCCCCAAAAAAAAAATATTTCTTATTTTGTGTGCTGGAAATTTATTTCTGTTTCAGGCAAATTCGAATCTGGAATTTTTTTTCCATTTATGGCAATTTCAAATTTTGAATTTAATAATTGTATTTAATTATTGTGACTATTGGGTAGAGATCTGTTTGGACTCAACTAACTATTTTACTATGACACTTGGATCACAACAGAACATTTTATATTAACTGCAGGAGGACAAATGGAACAACCATGTTAAAAAATCAGCTGACCATGACTCCATGAGTGAGGAACAAGTTGGAACTGCCTCTAGGTTGATGATTACAAGTGGAAAAATAGATATTTTGCCACTAGTAGCCCCTGAAAATCAGGGATTAAGAAAGTTGTGAAAATCCCCAAAGGAGGGAAAAGACCTGGGTAAGAAAAAATATATATATAGCATATGCGAGGAGGTAGGACACTACGAAGTATGCTGGGAAAGGATTCCTGAGCTATCTTGCTGTTATGAACACTATGGATTGAGTGTGAGGCAAGAGGAGCTTGTTGAAACAAAGTCGCCTTGATGTTATGAACATTGTTGAGTAAGTGTGAGGCAAGAGGATAACTCTTGGAATTGAAGGACATAGCTGAGGAGGAGTTGCAAGTTGGCCCTCATGGATTCATGGTCAGGCTAGAGGGTGAATCGGGCAAGTAGATTTGGCTGCTCTGTTCTACGGTTGGGAGGAGCGTGGTTGTTCCCTTTGTCTTCCGGCGGATTGGATTCAGATATGTTAATTTTTCCCCTCTCGATTATGAATGGCTATGTCTTTTGATGTTATGTATCTATTGAATCTGAACTGAATTAGATTACATTCTCTGTCTGTATGATCCATTTTGCATATGGGGTATTATATCTGATTAAATCATATCTGTACAACTTCTTCCCACTTCTTGTTTGAATGTTTTTATCCGATGTCATGTATCTATTAAATATGAACTGAAACAATTTCCATTCATGGTATGAATGATTTTGAAGGTGTAACGGTCCCCATTTTTCTGTTAATTATGAGGAATATATGTGAATGAAATTTGTGTTTATATATATATATATATATATAATTACATCTGCTGGAATGATTCTTGCATTTACTAGATGCATAGATCTAGCACTATTTACATGTAATACACTGATTAAAAGAGGCTCTAAGTGAATACAATAGAGATTTCCCTATACAGAAAAATGTTATCCTATTTTACCCCTTATGCAGAGTATAAGCATATAAATCTCTTTAGTTAGACCTTTGCAATCATGTTAGGTAAATGGATATTGAATCCTTCCATGCCTACTGTCTCACAGAATGAAAGTGAGAAAACCTATAAAGGACCAAATTTTGGAAATTGAAGGGATCTGGAAAACCCCTTTGTTTTATCAAATGTTGAACAATCTTGAGATTGGACATCTATCAAAAGAATTTTTTTTCATTATGCCTTCCTTGTTTTGTTTAAACGGTCTTCCTTTTCCAGAGTTAAGTTTTATGACAAATTTAAAAAATTACGTAACCCCAAACTACTAATCCTTTTACCTTTCTTTCACATTTTGGGACTTATTGCAGGATAGGTTGGGCAGTGGAAACCCCAAAACCCTGAGTTCCGAAATCACGAAATTACAGGTACCACCTTTACCTTTTTGGAACTTCGGGAAATGTTTTGTGTTGTTGTTTTACAGTTGAAACCCCGAAATCTCGAGTTCCGAAATCCTGAAATTATGGGTCCCACCTTTACCTTTTTGGAACTTCGAGAAATGTTTTGTGCTATTGTTTGACAGTTGAAACCCCAAAATCCTGAGTTCTGAAATCCCAAAATTACGGGTCCCACCTTTACCTTTTTGAAACTTCAGGAAATGTTTTGTGCTGTTGTTTGACATTTGAAACCCTGAAACCCCGAATTCTGAAATCCTGAAATACGGATCTCTCCTTACACTGTTTGCGATTTTGGGAATTGTTGTGTATTGATGTTTGACTGCTGAACTCGCGAAATCCTGACATGTTGGTCACCTTTCACAATTTTGGAATTCTGTAAATGTTGTTGTTTGGGTACTTAAACTCACAAAGTCCTCAACCCCGAAACCCTGATGGGCGAGTCCCACTTTCCTTTTTCACCTTTCGAGAGTTGTGGTGTGTGGATCCCGAAACCCGAAATCCCGATACACTTGACACTTTTCGCAAGTTTGTATCTGTTGTTGCTTGGGTACTGGAACTCACGAAGTCCCAAACCCTGAAACCCCGAAGTATTGGGTCCACAGTCTTCCCGCTTTCTCACGTTTTTTGAAGATGGTGTGGCCCCTTTGTTTCATTTTTTGTTCGGCACTTATAATCGTCGAAACCCGATTGACCTCTGTTATGTTTCACAAACTATAGGAACCTAGAAGAAACTTATTTTTATGGGAAAAACTCTAATAGTGTAATGAATGGACTGGTAAAAGAACATTGAAGAGTCTTCATCCCGGATAGAGGTATGGAAGTAACAGACCATTTTTACAGGTAGATTGAATTGCAAACAGAGGATAAATATTTTTATGTAGGGTTTTGGGCATAAAACCCCAAAGTTTTTTGTATTGTTAATACTGTGGTAGTGTTATAGGTACTAGCAGATAAGAGAGTAATTATAATTTTCAGGATCTTAATTAAACATTGAAGTGATGAGTAAATACTCATTACATCGTCGATTAGAAAACTTAAGTTGAATGGTAAGGACAATTGACGACAGTAAGAACTTTAACAAACCTTCAGACTCAAGACTTTTAACAAAAAGCTTACTTGCTTGAGATCTCGAAACCTTTCAAGGAAAAATGTACAAATAAATAAAAAATTATGGTGATTTTTGAGGTACATTACATATGGTGTCAGAGCAAAAGTTACAACACTGGGCCTAAATAGGGCCACATTAATTGCTTAGTATATATTATGATTTATGAAAAAAACTAATAAATCTTGTCGATTACAAACAGAAAGCTTTTCTATTTTGTGTTGAATAATGGCAGCCCAAGAAGGTGTAGAAATCAGGATGGAAGGGAATCCACAGCAAGGACCTCCTGGAGATCCGAGACAGAACAGTGATGGAAGTTCACCCATGGAGGTGTTTGAAACAATGAGAAACCTTATTGTTGAACTACAGGTTTTCAAGGCCGACAATGAAAAAATGAAGAAGGCATAGCAGGAACAACAAGAGATAAATGGTGTCCTGCTGCGTAGCATAGTAACCAAGAAAATCCCAAAAGATGTTAGTCATGAGGAGGAGGTCAACAAAAGGGCCTCCAAGAATTCTGGTGTGAAAAAAGAAAAAGGAGACAGTTCGTCTGAAGGGACACCTTCAGCTGAAGACAAAACCATACCAGACAGAAAAAGAAAACAAACAGACCACCTTGAAGGAGAATTTAAAAAGATTAAACCAACTACGTTTGATGGAGAATCCAGGACAAGAGAAGAAGTCGAGGCATGGTTGTTGGACATCAAAAAATACTTCCAAATCTACAACTGTTGGACATCAAAAAATACTCCAAATCTACAACTATTCCAAAAAACATGAAGGCTCTAATGGCCATCTACAACTGAAGGGCACAACATTTGGTGGTATGTGACCCGAAATTGGCTAAGGGCATAAAGGAGAAACAATTGAAATGGTTTGAATTTAAGAAGAATACCTTCAAAGCTATTAAGGAAAGGAATACTTAAATAAGTCTATGAGTTACTTAATTGCATTAAATGATGATGGAGGACCTTATAAATAAATCTTTGGAACTACTAAGGTTTGTACCATACATCCTAGAGGATAAGGTAAAAATCCAACGATTCTTAAGTCGTTTACCACATTCTTTCTGGGACATAATTGAATTTGACAACCCCAAATCCCCTTGAGTGAGGCATTCAGAAAGAACTAATGTGCTATGACTAGTATAAACAATGGGTAGAGTTTCCCAAGACCTGGAAGGATAAGAAGCAAGATGGAATAAACCAGTGGAAGAAGAGATATCAGCCAGCTCCTTATCAAAATGCAGTAAAAAGTTTCCCAATGAAGGATTTTCGCTCCAATCATCTGAATACGCAAGGTAGCGGTAAACCGATAAACCTGGGAATGAAGAAGTTTGGGGACAACTCCCGCGAGCCATTAAAGTGTTGGGAGTGTGGAGAAATTCATCTAAGGAGGAACTGTCCACGTTTAATTGCGGCAAACAGAACTGTTGTTCACAATTTCCAGGAAGCCTCGACAGTGGGTGACATGGGCAGAAGTCTGCATCGGATAAATGTAGCCATAGATGGTCGACAAGCTGACCACCAGTCCTCGGTGGTAGAAATCGAAGGTAAAATCCATGACACTCGAATTTATGTTTTAATTGACCCTGGAGCTACATTAAGTTATATTACTCCCGATGTAGTAGAGTCGAATAAACTTAAGAAACAAAAGCACGAAAAATCTTGGCTTGTACAACTAGCAACAAGTACTAAAAGAAAAGTAGTTAACTTTATTTCTAATCTTGAGTTCATCTTAGATGGTCAAAAGATAAGAACCAATATAAACATCCTACCACTAGGATATTATGATATGATTATTGGGATGGATTGGTTGGAACAACACAAAGCAGTACTAGATTGTTATACAAAGGTACTTAGCTATAAAGATAATTTTGGCACTGTTAGAACAACCCAAGACATACCAAAACCTGTATCAGTCAGACAAGTCTCAGCGATGCAACTCAAGAAATGTATTAGAAAGGTATGTCAAGTTTACGCCATCCAAGTAACGAATCTATTAGAAAAAGAAGATAATCCCAAGTTAGAAGACTTTGTTTTCCTACGTGAATTCAGAGACATGTTTGTTGATGAGATACCAGAATTGCCTCCTAGGAGAGAAATAGATTTATCCATAGACTTACTACCCGGATCAACCCCTATCTCAAAAGCACCCTACCGAATGAGTCTACCAGAACTGACATAATTAAAAATAAAATTACAGGAATTGTTGGACAAAGAGTATATCAGACCAAGTGTCTCACCATGGGGAGCACCAGTCCTCTTTGTGAAAAATAAAGACGATACTCTAAGACTATGTATCGATTACAGACAGCTGAACAAAGTGACCATTAAGAACAAATACCCCTTACCTAGGATAAATGATATGTTCGATCAAGTTGGTGGGGCCAAGATCTTCTCAAAATTGGATTTACGATCCGGATATCATCAAGTTAGGATAAAGGACCAGGACGTAAACAAAACAACTTTTCGAACAAGATACAGAGACTATGAGTTTGTAGTCATACCTTTTGGACTCACTAATGCACCAGCCACATTTATGTGCTTGATGAACAACATTTTCAGCCAGTACTTAGACAATTTCGTAGTAGTATTTATCGACGAAATTCTGGTCTATTATAAAACATACAAGGAACATGATGAACACTTACGAATAGTTTTGTAAACACTAAGGAAACACAAACTTTACGCAAAATTCGACAAATGTGACTTTTATCAAAGAGAAATACAATATTTAGGACATGTTGTTTCCTTGGAAGGTATTGTCGTAGACCTTGAAAAGATAAAATCCATTATGGAATGGCCAGTACCTAAGGAAGTGGCATATATCCAGTCATTCATGGGAATCACCAGATATTATCGCAGATTTATAGAAGTTTTCCAAGATAGCCTACCCTATCACGTCATTACAAAAGAAAGGGACAAAGTTTAACTGGTCGCAAAAGTGTTAAGACAGTTTTAACAAGCTAAAAGAATTATTGACATCAATGCCCATTTTGAAGGTAGCAGACCCAGATAAAGACTTCACAGTATGTGTTGATGCAAGTAAAGAGGGACTAGGTGGTGTTCTAACTGAGGAAGGGCATGTGATTTGTTATGAGTCCCGAAAATTAAAGGAACACGAGCGAAATTATGTCACTCCTGACTTAGAATTAGCAACAGTAATACATGCTTTAAAAATGTGGCGACACTATATAATGGGCAGAAAATTATTACTATTGACGGATAATAGTGGAGTGAAATATCTATTTAACCAACTAGACCTTAATGCAAGATAGGTAAGGTAACTAGCCTTCTTGACAGAATTCGACTTCGAGGTCAGACATATCAAGGGTAAGGAAAATAAAATAGCAAATGCTTTAACACGCAGAATTCATGGGTTATTTGGGATAAACATCAGCAGGGCAAAAAGTAATCTGGAACAAAGAATAAGGACGACAGGCATCAACGATGGAAATTACACTAAGATAATGGCAGAATTTCAAAATAGTATTGCAAACTCAGATAAACCAGATATAAGTATCGACAAGAAGGGACCATTAATATTTAAAAACAGACTTTACATACCAGATTCAACAGAGCTAAAATTAATTATTTTAGACAAAGCGCATAAGAAACCATACTCTGGCCATCTAGGTTACCAAAAAACAATAACATCAGTCAGAAAACTATTTTGCTGGCCTAATATGAAGGGAGAAACAGTGGAGTACTTGGCTAGGTGCCAAGATTGTCAGCAAGTTAAGGCCAAACACTAGTGTCAAGCCGGCCTATTACAGTAATTACCAGTACCAGAATGGAAATGGGAGACCATATCGCTCGACTTTATAACAGGCTTTCCTAAAACTCAGAAACAAAATGATTCAATCATGGTTGTAATCGATAAACTCAGTAAGTCTGCACACTTTATTCCTGTAAAGTCTACTTTTAAATCTATTAACATTGCTAAAATATTCATGAAAGAAATTTTTAGACTCCATGGTATTCCTCAAATGGTGATTTTAGATAGAGACGTAAAATTCACATCCGCTTTTTGGAAGGAATTGTTTGTAGGGATAAATACTAATTCGAATTTCAGTACGAGTTATCATCCACAAATGGATGGACATACCAAAAGGACAAATCAAATCATAGAGGTTATGCTCTGCATGTATGTAAGAACAAAGCCGAACAAGTGGGAAGACTACCTACACTTGGTAGAATTTGCATATAACAATGGGTACCAAACTTCCGCTAAGTTGAGCCCTTTCAAAATACTGTACGGTAGAAGGTGTACAAATCCAATTAGTTGGGATAACCTAGCTGACAGACTCATGGGTTGACCAGAGATGCTCCAAGAAATGGAGAACATGGTAAAGAAAGTACAACATAACTTGAAAGAAGCACAGGACAGACAACAGAGCTATGCGGATCAGAAAAGAATACACTTGGAATTTCAAGTGGGAGACCATGTTTATTTGAAGGTCAAAGCCCGAAAAAGCTCGCTGAAGTTGGGTAACTGTGCCAAGCTGGCACCCTGGCTTTGTGGGCCCTTCAAGATACTAGCTCGAATTGGACCCGTAGCATATCAGCTTGCACTTCCAGCTAATCTAAGAATTCATAATGTATTTCATGTTTCTTTGTTGAAAAAGTATATTCGTGACCCTACTCATATGATGGATTGGAACTTGGTGCAGGTGGAACCCGAGGGAGAGTTCCAGGTGCAACCCCTGCGCATTCTAGACTGGAGATAAATAACACTTCGGAACAGAGTCGTCCCTCGGGTAAAGGTGCAATGGAAGCACTTTAGCCCTGAAGAGGCCACTTCGGAATTGGAGGGAGATTTGCGAAAATCTCATCCAATACTGTTCCAGGAAAGGAATGAACACTGAGGACATTGTTTTACTGAAGGGGGAAAGGATGCAACATCCCCCCAATATATATATATATATATATATATATATATTTCTTATTTTGTGTGCTGGAAATTTATTTCCGTTTTAGGGAAATTTGAATCTGGAAAAATTTTGCCATTTATGGCAATTCTGAATTTTGAATTTAATAATTGTATTTAATTATTGTGACTATTGGGCAGAGATCTGTTTGGACTCAACTAACTATTTGACTATGACACTTGGATCACAACAAATCATTTTATATTAACTGCAGGAGGACAAATGGAACAACCATGTTAAAAAATTAGCTGACCATGACTCCATGAGTGGGAAACAAGTTGGAACTGCCTCTGGGCAAATGATTACAAGTGGAAAACCAGATATTTGGCCACTGGCAACCCCTAAAATTTAGGGATTAAGAAAGCTGCGAAAATCCCCAAAGGAGGGAAAAGACCTGGGCAATAATATATATATATATATATATAGCATATGCGAAGAGGCAAGACGCTGCGAAGTATGTTGGGAAAGGATTCCTGAGATCTCTTGTTGTTATGAACACTGTGGATTGAGTGTGAGGCAAGAGGATCTTGTTGAAACAAACTCATCTTGTCGTTATGAAGACTTTTGAGTAAGTGTGAGGCAAGAGGATAACTGTTGGAATTGAAGGACATAGTTGAGGAGGAGTTCCAAGTTCGCCCTCATGGATTCATGGTCATGCTAGGGGGTGAATCGGGAAAGTAGATTTGGCTTCTCTGTTCTACGGTTCGGAGGAACGTGGTTGTTCCCTTTGTCTTCCTGCGGATTGGATTCAGATATGTTAATTTTTCCCCTCTCCATTATGAATGCCTATGTCTTTTGATGTTATGTATCTATTGAATCTGAACTGAATCAGGTTACATTCTCTGTCTGTATGATCCTTTTTGCATCTGGGGTATTGTATCCGATCAAATCGAATCTGTATGACGTCTTCCCACTTCCTGTTTGAATGTTTTTATCCGATGTCATGTATCTATTAAATCCAAACTGGAACAATTTCCATTCGTGGTTGAAATGATTTTTTTTTTATGCATTGTACTTGACTAAAATGAAGTTCTAACGGTCCCCATTTTTCTGTTCATTATGAGGAATATATGTGAATGAAATCTGTGTTTAGATATATATATATATATATTCGTAATTACGTCTACTGGAATGATTCTTGCATTTACTAGATGCACAGATCTAACACTATTTACATGTAATACACTGATTAAAAGCGACTCTAAGTGAATACAATAGAGATTTCCATATACAAAAAAATGTTATCCTATTTTACCCCTTATGCAGAGTATAAGCGTATAAATCTCTTTAGTTAGACCTTCAAAATCCTGTTAGGTAAATGGATATTGAATCCTTCCACGCCTACTGTTTCACAAAACGAAAGTGAGGACACCTATAAAGGACCAAATTTTGGAAATTGAAGGGATCTGGAAAACCCCTTTGTTTTATCAAATGCTAAACAATCTTGAGAGTGGACGTCTATGAAAATAATTTTTTTTCATTATGCCTTCCTTGTTTTGTTTAAACGGTCTTCCTTTTCCATAGTTAAGTTTTATGATGAATTTAAGAAATTACGTAACCCCGAACTGCTAATCCTTTTACCTTTCTTTCACATTTTCGGAGTTGTTGCAGGATAGGTTGGGTAGTGGAAACCCCGAAACCTCAAGTTCCGAAATCCTGAAATTACGAGTCCCACCTTTACCTTTTCAGAACTTCGGGAAATGTTTTATGTTGTTTGAGAGTTGAAACCCCGAAATCTCAAGTTCTGAAATTCTGAAATTACGGGTCCCACCTTTACCTTTTTGGAACTTCGGGAAATGTTTTGTGCTATTGTTTGACAGTTGAAACCCCGAAATCCTGAGTTCCAAAATCCCAAAATTACGGGTCCCACCTTTACCTTTTCGAAACTTTGGGAAATGTTTTTTGCTGTTGTTTGACATTTGAAACCCAAAACCCTGAATTCTGAAATCCCAAAATACGGATCTCGCCTTACACTGTTCGCGATTTCCGGAATTGTTGTGTATTGATATTTGACTGTTGAACTCACGAAATTCTGAACTCTGAAATCCCGACATGTTGGTCACCTTTTGAAATTTTGGAATTCTGTATATGTTGTTGTTTGGGTACTTGAACTCATGAAGTCCTGAACCCCGAAACCCCGATGGGCAAGTCCCACTTTCCTTTTTCACCTTTTGGGAGTTGTGGTGTGTGGATCACGAACCCCGAAATCCTGATATGATGGAAACTTTTCGCAAGTTTGTATATGTTGTTTCTTGGGTACTGGAACTCACGAAGTCCTGAACCCCAAAACCCTAAAGTACCAAGTCCACAATTTTCCCGCTTTCTCGCATTTTTGGCAAATGGCGCAGCCCCTTTGTTTCATTTTGTGTTCGACACTTATAATCGTCGAAACTCGATTGACCTCTATTATGTTTCACAAAATGTAGGAACCTAGAAGAAACTTATTGTTATGGCAACAACTTTAACAATGTAATGAATGGACTGGTAAAAGAATGTTGAACAATTTTCATCCTGGACAGAGGTATGGAAGTAACAGACTGTTTTTACAGGTAGATTGAATTGCAAACAAAGGATAAATAATTTTATGTAGGGTTTTGGGCATAAAACCCCAAAGTTTTTTGTATTGTTAAGACTGTGGTAGTGTTATACGTACTAGCAGATAAGAGAGTAATTATAATTTTCAGGATCTTAATTAAACATTGAAGTGATGAGTAAATACTCATTATATCATCGATTAGAAAACTTAAGTTGAATGGTAAGGACAGTCAACGACAGTAAGGACTTTAACAAACCTTCAGACTCAAGGCTTTTAACAAAAAGCTTACTTCCTTAAGATCTCAAAACCTTTCAAGGATAAATGTACAAATATTTTTTTTTTTTTATGGTGATTTTTGAGGTACATTACACTTCACCTACCTTTCCTTTCTCTAACTTGTCTTCCCTTTCCTTTACTTCCCTTGCATTATCACTTGGCATCCCATGTCTTTCCTTCACCTTCCTTATCACTTTCCATTCCTTTCCTTCACTTTCATTTCATTGAAATTCCTTGCCTAAACATATGTAATAAGCACTAAGAAAAACCCTCGTGTCGAAGATACTCCAAGATAGAGATTTCAAGTGGAAAAAATTATAGTGGAACCCCCCCCCGAGTTGAAACCTGGTGCTCTGGATCTAATGCAGGTGACGGTTCACGCATCCGAGTCCTCGTTTGAGTTTTATCATGAGTTTCAACTCATGTCTTCAAGCCATTTAGGGACATGTGGCCAATTTAGTCCAGGGGCATAAAATTCAAACCGAGTGGCATAACAGATTTATGTAAGCTCCCAAAAGTCTATTTGGCCAAGGACCACATGCCTACACTACCCAAAAATTCCTGACATGGTGTTATTGAAAATCAACCTCCTTTTAAAAAATTTCACTATGCCTCATTGACCAAAACCCTAGTGTCGAAGATACTCCAAGATATGATTTTTCGATGGAAAAAATGGCAATGAAGGGCCCCTGTAGTCGAATCTCAGTGCTCTGAATCCAATGCATTTGGCGATTCTACCAACCAAGTCGTGGTTTGAGTTTTATCGTGAGTTGCAACTCGCCTCTTCAATCCATTCAAGGACATGTGCCCAATTTGGTCTAAGGACATAAAATCCAAACTGAGTGGCATAATAGAGTTTTGTAATCTCCCAGAAGTCTATTTGGACAAGGACCACATAACTACACTATCGAAAAATGCCCAACACAGTGTTCTTGAAAATCAACCTCCTCTACAAAAATTGCACTATGCCTCATTGACCAAAACCCTAGTGCCAGAGATCCTCCAAGATACGGTTTTTCGGTGGACAAAAGGAAAGAAATGGTAAGTGAATGAAAAGAAAGGAATGGAATGGAATGACATGGATTGACATGGAAAGGCATGTTATGGAAAGGCATGGTATGGAGACACAAGATATGATAAGTGAAGGAAAGGAAAGGCATGGCAAGGCATGGCATGTCAAGGCATACCATACCAAGGCAAGGCATACCATACCATAGAATACCAATGTCATGCCATACCATACCATACTATAGCCAATGCATACCATACCATATCATAACATATCATACCAATGTCAATGCCAATGCATACCATACCATGCCATACCATTTCCACTGCAAACCATACCAATGCATACAATACCAAGGAAAGCTATGACATACCATACCATACCATACCATTGTCAATGCATACTATACAATACGATACCATACCATTTTCAATGCATACGATAAAATACCATACCATTTATATATCATACCATACAATACCATTGGCAATGCATACAATATAATGGCAAGGAAATGCATAACATTTCCATTTCCAATGCATATAATTGGCAATGCATACCATACCATACCATACCATACCATGGCTAATGCATGCCATACAAAGCAATGGAAATGCATACCATACTATCACTTAGAAAACTACCAATGACATGCATAAGCATTGGTATTTCCTTTGCATACCATTTCATGGTATTGCAATGGTATGCAAAGGAAATACCAATTCCTATGCATACCATTGATATGCATAGGCAATGGTCTTTTTGTTGCACACCATTGGATAACAATGGTGTGCAATGGTATGCATACTTGTGATACCATGGTATTCATACCATTGCAATAGCATGGTATCATATACCATTGTGATACCGCGGTCTGCAATGGTACACATACCATTGCAATACCATGGTAAGCATAGCATTGTGATACCATGGTATTCATACCATTGTGATACCATGGTATGCAATGGTATACATACCAATGGTAAGCATACCATTGCAATACCATGATATGCATACCATTGCAATGTCACTAGTATGCATACTTCACAATCCCTAAGAAAACTACCACTAAAACTCTAAAAATAAATATAAATGGTATGCAATGGTACATGCATACCATTGAAAGACCATGGTATGCATACCATTGCAATATCATGGTATGCATACTGTTATCCCTGTTTTCTAGGGATAACTAGGAGATCATGTCTCGAGGCCCACAGGTCCTAGACATGGAGTACCGAGAGCATGATTGACCTGAGCATGGCCCTTGAGGGCCCATCCTTCTTCTTCTTCGCTAGATTTTTCTTGCCAGTAGCATCAGCTTCCATTACCATCGGCTTGGACTTGCATCAGAGAAGACTCTTGCTCCATGAGGTAATTGGTCCAAGGTATCATGGTATGTGTCATGTTTGATCATTATAACCTTATTATATATGCATTAGGTTCCTTACATTTCTAATAACTGCTTGGATCTTACACTAATCCACTTGACCATTGTTGGGGGGACTAACGGGGTGACCTAGGAAGCTTGTATTCATGGGTTTTGGTTAGCCACCAGGGGGGATTTGCAGAGCCATCATCCACTCCCACTATTATATCATTTTACATCTTATCTCCCATACATCCATCCCATTCCCCTAGTCCGACCATTAGGATGACCTACTTGAGGGGTTACACTTTGTCCTGTGGGAAGAAGGGGATAAAGG
>SNQJ01S0165631.1:0-19270 GCA_010110895.2 Picea sitchensis | reverse complement strand
TCCTCCGAGCACTTAGATTTACCCTGTGAAGATGACTATCAACTGCCACTATGCTCGGATTTTGATAGGAGTGAAAACATTGTTTGCCTAAAGAAGGATTCTCGTGACTTTTCGCTCCAGCCACCTGTCATTACTTTACCGTGATTTTCCATTAAAGGTGTGGTTGGGAAGTACCTTTTTTATGTTGAGTTTCCTCCTAGGAAAACCCTAGACTCCAAGGGTTGGTTGGGTACTGCAAGTTTCAATCAGTTTTTCAACTTTCCCTTGATAGTTTGCCAGTCATCTACTAAATATTTGTTGATCCCTTCCTTGACTTCAGAACGTGAGGATGTCCTAGGTAACCAATTTACAGGCCCTTTGAGTTAGTTTTATGAACCTTGTATTTTTCATGACCCTTTCTTGGATTGGATTGAGTACTTTTCTTAGAGATGGACTTGGGAGGATTTTATCCCTCCCGCCCGCCTCCATGAGTTAGATTCTGACTTTCCTAATGATACGATGTATATTCTAACTCATGACGTTTTTGTTCTTGATTTATCACTATTTTGGTTTACGATGAAGCACAAAGACAGGTATCAAGGAACATTTTTGGGTTAACTTCATTGGTTTTTTGACTACACCAACATGTAGCCAACAAGTAAGTACAGGTAAGTGTTTCACTCTGTAGTTTCATTTATGATTACTTTGTATACATATTATATTTTGCGGGGTGTAAATACCACCCCACCTCTTGTTGCTAATGTTTCTTTTCATGTGTGAGAAGGTCTGCAGGTTTATGCCAGAGATCTTGAGGTTCTCATGCGCTCTACGGTGAGCACATGTCCCCGAGTTGGAGCCAGATGTTATCCCCGTTTTCTAGGGATAACTAGGAGATCATGTCTCAAGGCCCACAAGTCCTAGACATGGATTACCAAGAGCACGATTGACCTGAGCATGGCCTTGGAGGGCCCATACTTCTTCTTCTTCACCAGNTTGGAGGGCCCATACTTCTTCTTCATCACCAGATTTTTCCTGTCAGCAGCAGCAACTTCCATCACCATCGGCTTGGACTTGCATCAGAGAAGACTCTTGCTCCATGAGGTAATTGGTCCAAGGTATCATGGTATGTGTCATGTTTGATCGTTATAACCTTCTTATATATGCATCAGTTTCCTTACATTTCTGATAACTGCTTGGATATTACACTAATCAACTTGACCATTGTTGGGGGGATTAACGGGGTGACCTAGCAAGATTGTATTCATGGGTTTTGGTTAGCCACCAGGGGGGATTTGCAGAGCCATCGTCTGCTCCCACCATTCTATCATTTTACATATTATCTCCCATACATCCATCCCAATCCCCTAGTCTGGCCATTAGGATGACCTACTTGAGGGGTTACACTTTGTCCTGTGGGAAGAAGGGGCTAAAGGCCCAGGGGGTAAAAGCAGTCGGTAAAAGATAAAAGCCATAGGAAATGAAGCCTAGAGATGCTTCGCCCAGGGATCCTCGAGAAGGAAATAAAAGGCCTCTTGATAAGAAACAAGAGGGACCCTAAGAAAAATAATAAAACAAGACCTAACCAAGAGGATGGGAGGTCTCATCACGAGCCGACCCATTACGTTCATAGGTATCTAGCAGTATGACATTACCATTATATGGTTACCACGCCAGGGCAATGACCTTTGGTTGCATGGCCAAAGGAAAGGGGGTCTCATCACGAGCCAACCTTATCAATACTGCGAAAATACTAGTGGCTAACACTGTCAGCTCTAGTCACCATGCCAAGGCAGTGTCCTCTGGTCAGACCTTGAAGTAAAAAAGAAAGAAAATCAATAAATAAAGAATAAAGGCAATAAAGGGGCTTGGAAAAAGTGCATTCATGACGGGTACAACTCACCTCCTACAAAGGCACCCATGGACAACACCTACCCCTCGTATTACTATGACTAGACATCCTAAACCATATCACATCATGTGCATGGCTTGAATGATCTTCTGTGGAAACTTTCCTTCTCTTATGGATACTTTCCCAATAGGTTGTTCTGTCCATTCCTTTGACTTTGTATAGTAGATCAGTGTAATGTCTTTGAGATCTTAGATGATATGCCATGGATTTTATGCATATATTTGATAAATTTAATGATGAAATATGATTGACATTGCTATGATCGCGAGGACTGATGAGCCCATGGAGGGTGTAGTTTTTGATGTGTAGGACCATACTCGATGGATAGGTACAAGTGGACCAGTACACATGGGGATATGATTAGCTCGGACCTCCATGGGGCTGAAGAGCCCATCAGATGGTTGCTGGGATGGAAAAGATAGGACAATGCTATGATGAGCCATTGCACGAGAAGAAAGAAGGGTGTTCCACCCAATACACTTTGGCAGAGCCCGGCCTAGGGGGAATCACCCACTGCAGATGGAACGTTTGCCTTTGATGGACAGGATGTCACCTGAGGAAGTTGGATGTTGTCTAGAGCATGTGGCAATGTGCTGAGGTCATTTGACACGTGTGGAAGCTTGGAGAAGCCCTAAAGGGGCCAACGTTTGGTTTTCTAGATGTTGTGCTTTCCCAAAAAGGGCCAACGTCTCCCTCAAAGGGGCTTGGCATCCCTCTTTTAGCTCATTTTATGACATTTTTTTGGAAATTAATGTAAAAATAGTGTAAATTTTGTAGTCAGCCTTGTCGGCTGTTTTAATGACCTTAAAGTTAATTCAAAGGTCATGGATTGGTATAAATAGAGGACGTTTGGCCTCATTTTAAACAATAACATAACTCACTCTCTTGTGAGAGATCCACTTTTAGTCTTTGTCTTGGTATTTTTTCTCTTGGAAGTGAGGCGCAACTCTTGTGGAGGATTCTTCTTGGCATTTTATGGTGTTTCTCTCATTGGAAGGTTTACAACTAGGGTTTAATGAGCATTCTTCATGATTTGTAAGTGTCTTTTTCATGCAAAACTTCTTGAATGAATGGTTGTAGGTTTAATCTCTTACATCTACTATTACATTGCTATTATATTGCTTAATCTTGAAACCCTAGGTAGGAAGCACACAAGTAGGTCCTTGCTATATGTCCCCGTGCTAGAGAAACTTGTTTTAGCCATTGATTAAGGAAACTATAGCCTAGCCGTTTCTACACTAATCATCCTTTTTGTAAGTTAGCATTTAAATATAAGTTGAAGAGAGGAGACGTCCTAGGCCTAGTTGATTCTACACCTAGGGTTTTAACCTTCTAGGGTTTGAAGAGCCTTGCTCCCACAACACTTTTCTCCCTTAGACTTGTGTTTTAAAGCTAGTCGATTTGCCAAGAATATTTAAAGAAAGAGGAAGGAGCATGAGTCCTTTCTTAAGCAACACCGGAATGAGCCTCCTTCCCTTAGGGTTTTGATTCTAGGACCCTGCCATTGCAACACCATAGAACCTAATTCTCTAGTCTTTAGATTTTGATCCTCTTAAGATCTTGCCCTTATTTTTGACTCCATAATACCCTAAGGCACTGGTTTTTCTCTCCAACATTGAGCTTGTTGTGCAAAAACAATCTTTCAAAACTCTCAAATCTGAAACCCTAACTAACCCTAACGTCTTCTAACATAGCAAAAAATGATGGCATCATGCCTTTATTAAGTTATTGTTGATAGAAAATACTGTGGCTTGGTCATCCAGTGATAGACATTGATATATTGTTCAGAGAGTTCTTTCGGATTCATCGCATAGGTTGGATTTCTTTGTCTATTACACTAACCCTAATAAAATCTGACATCATCCTTAGGATATTGACGCAACACTCTGTTATATATGAGAAATTGATGATATTTAATGCATTGAGTTAATTCAAGGATTGATCATTTTTATTGGATGGTATATCATTCTGGTGTTTATTGACAAGTAACATTATATGCCATTATCATTATTGCAAACATTGACTTCGTCAATATTTACTGCTATATATGCTCATATACATTAAAAAATTGATAGTCATTGAACTATGAAGTACTAACCATTATTTCATGTATTAGTTTCATTGTTGTCTTGTCTCGCAAGAAGGTGCCTTCTCTGTGGTTATTCTTCAATTGACTATCTTCTTGGCGGTAATCTGTGAAGGGGAAACTAGCCTTAATCCTTTGAGCCTTTTCCTTTCAAAACCCCGGATTGCCAGGGACGTCTCCCTTGGGCTTAGCCACCCTAAATAGAAAGGACCTCCCCATTGTGGTGACATTGGGTGGGGTAGGTCCCTGTTACACCAGTTTGACCCTTATCCTCTAGCCTATAACCTAGAATACAAACTGCGCGATAACACATACCATTGCAATACCATGGTTTTACAATGTTATGAAATGGTATGCAAATGAAATAAAAATGCTTATGCATACCACTGGTATGCATAGGCAATGGTATTTCCATTGCATACCATTGGATACCAATGGTATGCATAGCATTTCAATACCATGGTATGCATATCATTGCAATTCCATGGTATGCATACAATTGGTATGCATACCATTGCAATACCATGGTATGCATACGATTGGGCTACCACAGTATACAATGGTATGCATACCATTCCAATACCATGGTATGCATACCATTGCAATACCATGCTATGAAATGGTATGACTACCATGGTATAACAATGTTATTCAATGGTATGAAAAGGAAATACCAACGCTTATGCATAGCATTTCAATACCATGGTATGCATAGAATTGCAATACCATGGTATACATACCATTGCAATATCATGGTATGCATACGATTGGGCTACCACAGTATACAATGGTATGCATACCATTCCAATACCATGGTATGCATACCATTCCAATATCATGGTGTGCATACCATTGTAATACCATGGTATGCATATCATTGCAATACCATGGTATGCATACCATTGCAATACCATGGTATGCATACCATTGTGATACCATGGTATGCAATGGTAAGCATACAATTGCAATATCATTATATGCATACCATAGAAATACCATAGTATGCATAAAATTGAAATATCAATGGTATTAATACTTGAAAATCCCAAAGAAAAATACCACTAAAACCCTAAACATAACAAATAAATGATATGGATACCATTATGATACCATGGTATGCAGACCATTGCAATACCATGGTATGAAATGGTATGCCATACTTGAGAATCCCTAAGAAAACTACTATTAAAACCCTTAGACAACTAAAACCCTACAAAAAACCTATAAATTGTATGCATATTATAGTATGAAATGGTATGCATACCATTGTGATACCATGCTATGCATACCATTTCAATACCATGGTATGAATACCATTTCAATACCATGGTATGCAATGGTAAACACACTTTTGAATCACTAGGACAACTACCACTAAAACCCTAGAAGAAAACTAAAACCCTAAAAATAACATAAATGGTATGCATACCAATCGTATCCATACGAATGGTATGCAGTGGTATGCATAGCAATGGTATGCCATACTTGAGAATCCCTAAGACAATTACCACTAAAACCCTAAAAATAACATATAAATGGTATGCATACCAATGGTATGCATACACTTGTATGCAATGGTATGCATACAAAGGCATGCATACATTGGTATGCAATGGTATACATACCAATGGTATTCATACTTGAGAATCCCTAAGACAAATACCACTAAAACCCTAAGACAACTAAAACCCTAAAAATAACCTATAAATCGTATGCATACCATTGCGATACCATGGCATGCATAACAATGGTGTGCATTCCATGGTATGCATACTATTGCAATACCATGGCATGCAATGGTATACATTCCTGAGAATCCCTAAGACAACTACCACTAAAACTCTAGAAGACAACTAAAACCCTAAAAATAACCTCTAAATGGTATGCATATCAATGGTAAGAAATGGTATGCATACCAATGGTAAGCAATTGCATGAATACAATGGTAAGCAATTGTATGAATACAATGGTATGCATACCAATGGTATGTCATACTTGAGAATCCCTAAGACAACTACCACTAAAACCCTAAGACAACTAAAACCCTAAAAATAACCTATAAATGGTATGCATACCATTGCAATACCATGGTATGCAATGGTATGTATACCAATTGTATGCATACTTGAGAATCCCTAAGACAACTACCTCTAAAACCCTAAGGCAACTAAAACCCTAAAAGTAACCTATAAACGGTATGCAGTTGCTCCAAGTGGACTTTGGTGGCCACCCACCTATTCCAACTAGCTCTTATTGATAGTTTTTAGTTTAGCACATTCTTCTATACTTCTTTGTAATTGTGGGCTCTACACTTACGAGGTTGTATGAAGCCCTACACATCTTCCAGGTGCATACTGGTGGCCTCCCACCTAATCCAACTGGCTTATTTTGTGTGCTTTCATGTAATCACATCTTTTTATACTTCCAGGGTCGTTTTGGGGCCCTAAACAATGTTTTTTTGGCTTGCCATAGTATAACTGTAGACAGAGTTAGATTTTGATGGTGTAATGCGTAGTTCTTGGAAATGCCTTTCCAACAAGCTATCATGCACCTAAAATGAAGGTCGTATGCAAAATTTACGACCCTGAGAACTTGGGGCACCAACTTACCCATAGGGGCCCACATAAATTTTGGCGTTTCATCTCCTAGGGTTAGGTTTATGGATGTCTAGGGTTTTGGAATTCATGAGTAATGTTAAAAATACCTTTGGATCCTCAGTGTAATCATTCTTCTCAGACGAATGTATCTAGCAGCCACATCTCTTCTTAGATATAGATACCATCATTCGAACAAGTTGTTTCAGTTCTACAATTTTACTATTTCAACCTATTTCATTTATTCAATAAAATATATTGTTCACTGGATATTTGTGTTGTTCTCCATATCTCTTTGTTTATTTTATTCAATCTTTTAATTAGTTTGTTCCACTCCTAAATCTGGATTAGTGGTATCATAGCGGTCAACTCTTTATTTATTTTTCTTTGTGTATGTCCTTGACAAGATCTGGGTACAAGAAGTTGGGACTCGAACCAATCAATCCTTTGCAATATAGGTCACCCTGAACTTGAAAACAACCCATGGGGGACAAAAATAAAGATGATGGAGAAGGAGATCCTTTTAAAATGTTGCTAGAGGAATCCCTTACCCAACCAAGGAATGAAATGATGGAAAAATTTGCGCAGATCCTTCGACGGATACCCACAGGAGAAGCATCTTTATCAAGCGGCCATGAAACCCCCTTCAAGGTATAGGTAAATTTTTATTTTCCATTATTTGAAGGAAATATATATGCAGATTTTTTAGATAAATGGTTGAATCTACTCGAAGGGTATTTTTCGGTCCACAATTTTTTCAATAGAGAAAATATTACTTTTGCACTCCTCAAGGTCATCCCCCATCTTAAGGACTGGTGGGATACTTACTCTGAGCAAAGGTCTATAGAGTAATTTGCAAAAATTTTGGTCGCCCCTACATGGGTTTCCTTCCAGGATGCCATTAAAGAACAATACTACAATTTTGGAAGCTATGAGGACCAGCACACCAGATGGACAACCCTGCATGAGGAAAGGGACCAGAAAGTACCATATTTCACCAATATTTTACATACTCTGTGCACGAAATGGGTATCAAAGACTCTGAGGGACATCTGGTGCTCAAATACCATGATTGTTTGCATAGATACATTAAAAAAAAATGGAGTTTATGGACATAGCCTCATTGGGTATGAATTCTATATATGTTGTCAAGATCAAGCATAAATTTAAGCAGAAGAGGTGAGAGTTTGGATCTGCAAACTCCTCACAGCCAAAGAATGGCAAAGGCATACCCTACCAACACAACAAGGGATAGAGAAAATATAGCCACTCTCAAGACAACTAGTCCAAGCTGCAACACAAGAAGCATAATGAGAGGATGAAAAAGGACACGAGAAAATGGTGTGATGTAATGTACCTCAAAATTCTCATAATTTTTTTTTTTATGTGGTACAGTATTTGCTACTCGATTTTGTTTGATCCAATCGTGAGCCAGACACTTACACTTTGTTTTATTTTCATGACCTTATAACATTCTATCTTAACACACCTAGATTAAGCTTAAAACCCTTGGCTTAATATCTTTCACAAAATTCGAAAAGAAAGTATAGTCTAAATCTTACTTTATTATAAGGTTTTATTATAGTGCATGCCCTACCTATACTCAAGGATGGGGATTTCAGTCCCTTTATGTTTATTAAAATCAGACTATTCACATAGAGCTATGTCTCAGATTATCAAAGCTCATGCGCTACCTAACTATGTCAACGTCAGTTTTTAAGTTGTGACAGGTAAGGTCTTTAATGTGGTTAATAATTGTTTCGGAAAGGTTCTCCAAGTGTCTCCTTTGATGGTTCTACTTCCTTTATGTTAAATATCGTCCCTCCCATAACCAACCGAACACAATTATGTCTGCACCACTCTCCACAAAACCAAATCTAACTAGCTCTCCTCCGCTGGCCAGAGTAACGAAACGATAATTTTCATGGTTTGGTATTCGACTGGTTCATTGGAGAGTCATAATTTTTGGTTTACTTCGTATCTCCTGCATTTAAGGTGGCATATGTGCTTATCAGTAGGAGTTTAAGACTCTGTCAGGGATTTTAATTAAGGGTCCTACAATTCGCAGCCCCAATGTCTCTTCCTCCTACTATTCCCAATCTGGATACGCCAGCTTTCCCTAGAGTAAGGTCTTGTACGTTACAAGTTGTAAAGAGTCATAATCGTGCCTCTTAGGTCTCATTTCTCCCTTGTGACTTCATAGGAAAGGCTCTGCAACTTCCACAGGAAGAAACTTCCACCTCCGTGAGCAACCCTTGGTACAGTTGATGGTAAATCCTGGTAAGTTTCTCTAAGGGACTGTCGTAATTTCGGATTCGAACTGAGTTTAATGTTTTGGTTGAAGCCGGGAAGGAAAAGAATTGTTTCATGTATACTTTACTATGGGTTACAGACTTTGCTTGTCGTCATAGAGTCTATGCAATTCTTTTTAGTTTTCGTAGTGATAGTAAAAGGTTTTTCTTACTGTAATTCCTGGGTCGGAGACCCTCTACTACTGGGGACTATACTTAAGGTTTACTGTGTGTGTGTCCCGTGGGATTACCTCCGGTTTAATCCTTGTCTACCCTATACTCAACAACTGTAACTAGGATGATTCAGAGTAGTATTCCTCGATGAAGTTAGGTTACTATTCAAGATTAATATGATGTCATTCCTTGCCTTCCTTGCCTTGTTTGTTGAGGGTTTTATCAAATGATTTCTTGTTTGAATTCACACTGCTATTTTTATTTTGTCAAGGAAAATAATATTTTTCATTCAGTTTTCTATGTACTAATGGTGGGGCTCTTACTGTTGCGAGGGTACCCACCAAGAGATTCCAAACTCTTCTCCCCTCCGTCTGGGTTGATTACAAAGCATGGCAATAGGAGGATGTGGTGTATCGGCCCTGAGTTGAGTAAACCGTCAACTACGGTCATCATTGTTTCTTTTTGAGTTTATAGAACAAGATTTTACTCTGTAAATTTTCTAATGTATTATCGTGTTGGCCAAATGCAGGTGTGCCCCTTTCACAGTGCAGGTTCTAGCCTCTACTCAACCTGGAAAAGGTACCCGGGTTCCAAACAATATACCCCTTCATCTTGTTGAGATCGGGTGCTCTCGAATTCTGTTCGTAATTTTTCTTTCAGATGTTAAGAGGACCCTCTGTTCAGTACTAGTTCTCTGTATTGGATCATTGAGGGTTTAAACGCGTTTTTTTTTATCAAAGTTATGATTTATATGTGACCATGAAGTGGAAAATTCTTGTTTCTTTTAATAAAAGGATTGTTTACCCCAATTGTATCATTACTAGAGGTTTTGCAACATCCAACTCTGTGTGTTCGTATGTGTTTGTTTTCGATTGGTTTAATCTTTAGCAAGGAATTCCATCGCTCTGTGATTTCTGAGAATGCGAAGCGAAAAGAAAAGAGGGAATGTTTCCTTTCTATGCTCAGCATGAATATGTAGTGATAAGTTGGCTATATTTTCTTCTGCATGATTATCTCTTCCAAGACTAGGGTTCATACTCATACGCTTCGTTGTTCTTGTCTGTATAATGGATTCTGTTTATAGTTTTGAAACAATCATACGCCCATAAATGTTATGTTCGTACATTGATAAATATATATAGATGCATATAGTAGATATGTTTGTTCCTTCAACTCTGTTAAAGTTTAGGCGCTCATACGCACGTAATCATTCTGTTCGTGTGTTGCTACATACATATATTTGAATCTATTGAAATATATACATACGCATACACTTAGCCCTGTTTCGCTCATCCGACCCTATTAAAGTTAAAACATATATGTATATGCATATAATGACTCGGTTCAAGTTTAATATATATGGGTGCATAAAAATAGCTCTGTTTGTTCGTTTTACTCTGTTAAGGTTTGAAATCCATATAATGATTCCGTTCAAGTTGGATATATATATATGTAGATGCATACAATAGCTCTGTACATTCATTCTACTCTGTTAAAGTTTGAAATGCATATAATGATTCTGTTTCAAGTATTGTTGTATGTAAATAGACGCATACAATAGCTCTGTTCGGTTATTCGATTCTATTCATATTTGATATATCTATATATACATATAGAATCAAATGATATCTTTGTTTGTTCATTCGATTATGTTAGAGTCTGAGTCATATATATATATATATATGATATCTCTATTTGTTCATTCGAACTCTGTTCAAGTTTGATACATATATATATGCATATAATGACTCTGTTTGCTCATTGATACCAAAAAAGAGGATTGATTCTGGAAAAATAATTGTTCATCTAAATCCTATAGACTACTTACTGAATTTCGAATAGCCTTTGTCTAGGTTTTTGTATGTATACCAGCGTTAAGAACCTCATTAATCATTAACCAATTTCGTTCCACGGGCAAAATACTGAATATTTAAGTACAAAAAATATTTACAACTGTAACACGATCATTCAAACATCTACTAGAACTCTTCCGCACAATGATAATAAGAACAGTAATTTCAATACACCCCAAAAAAAAAACATCATTCAGATAGATAAAGTTTAGGGTACATATCTAAACTAGACTTGCATAGGAAACAAAGGGAAAAACCACGTTCCTCCCAACCGTAGAATCGAGCAGCCACAATTACTTGCCCGATTCACCCCCTAGCCTGACCATGAGTCGATAAGGGAGAACTTGGAAAATCCCTCTACAACACTATCCTTCTATTCAATCCCCTCTTTCCCTACCTCACACCCTTCCAATGTTCATAATAGCTAGTGAAAGAGGAAAAAGATCCCAAACAGACTTATTTCCCAGCACACTTAGCAGCATCCTGCCTCCTCACATATGCTTATTTGTAACTTGCATAGGTCTTTTCCCTTCCTTGGGAATTTTCACAGCTTCCTAAATCCCTGATTTTTAGGGGCTTCCAATGACCAAATCACTAATTTTCCACTTGTAAAAATCATCCCAGGGGTAGTTCCAACATGTTCCCCACTCATGGAGTCATGGTCAGCTACTTGTAACATGGTTGTTCCATTTGTCTTCCTGCAATCAATATAAAATATTATGTTTTTTAACAAGTGTGATTAACCAATATCTAGTTGGGACAAATCAGATCTCTTCCCAACAGTCAAAATCATTTATTACAATTTTAAAATTCAAAATTTGGAATTGCCATAAATGGCAAAAATTTTCCAATTTCGAAATTACTAAAAACGGAAATAAATTTCCAGCAATTTAAATTCTAAACATATTTTTATTTTCTTTTTTGCTGGGGGGGGATGTCATATCCTTTCCCCCTTAAATAAAAGACTATCCTCAGTGTTTGTTCCTTTCCTGGAACATGATTGGATGATATTTCCACAATTCTCCTTCCAACTCCTAAGTGGCCTGCTCAGGACTAAAGTGCTTCCATTGCACCTTTACCTGAGCGATGGCTCTGTTCCGAAGTGTTATTTCTCTCCAGTCCAGAATGCGTAGGGGTTCCACCTAGAACTCACCTTCGGGTTCCACCTGCACCAAGTTCCAATCAATCATATGAGTAGGGTCATGAATATATTTTTTTAACAATGAAACATGAAATACATTATGAATTCTTATATTAGCTGGAAGTGCAAGTTGATATGCTACGGGTCCAATTCGAGCTAGTATCTCGAAGGGCCCAGAGAACTTGGGTGCCAGTTTGTCACAGTTTCCCAACTTCAATGAGCTTTTCTCGGCTTTGACCTTCAAGTATACATGGTCTCCGGCTTGAAACTCTAAGTGTCTTCTTTTCAGATCTGCATAGCTCTTTTGTCTATCCTGTGCTTCCTTCAAGTTTTGTTGTACCTTTCTCACCATGTTCTCCATTTCTTGGAGCATTTTTGGTCCAACCATAAGTCTGTCAGTCGGGTTATCCCAACTAATTGGAGTCGTACACTTTTTGTTGTACAATACCTCGAAAGGGATCCACTTTGTTGAAGTTTGATACCCATTGTTATATGCAAATTCTACCAAGTGTATATAATCCTCCCACTTGTTTGGTTTTGTTCTCACGTACATGCGGAGCATATCCTCTATGATTTGGTTTGTTCTTTCGGTTTTTCCATCCGTTTGTGGATGATAACTTGTACTGAAATTCAAGTTGGTATTGATCCCTGCAAACAATTACTTCCGGAAAGCGGATGTGAATTTTACGTCTCTATCTGAAATCACCATTTTAGGAATGCCATGCAGTCTAAAGATTTCTTTCATGAATATTTAAACAATGTTTATATCTTTAAAAGTAGACCTTACAGGAATAAAGTGCGTAGACTTACTGATTTTATCGATTACCACCATGATGGAGTCATTCTATTTATGAGTTTTAGGCAAACCTGTTATAAAGTCGAGTGATATAGTCTCCCATTTCCATTCTAGTACTGGTAATGGTTGTAAGAGGTCGGTTGGATGCTGGTGCTCGGCCGTAACCGACTGACAATCTTGGCACCTAGCCAAGTATTCTGCTATTTCTCCCTTCATATTAGGGCAATAAAATAGTTTTATAAGTGTTGTTATCATTTTTTGGTAACCTGGGTGGCCAGAATACGGCTTCTTATGCATTTCGTCCAAGATTGTTAATTTTAACCTTGCTAATCTGGTATGTAAAGTTTGTTCTTAAATCGTAGCAGTCCCTTCTCGTCGATACTTAGATCTGGTTTATCTGAGTTAGCGGTATTGTTTGATAATTCTTTTGTTATTTTAGTATAGTTTTCATCATCAATACCAACCGTCCTTATTCTTTCTTCCAGATCACTTTCTTCCCTGCTAATATTCATCTCAAATAATCCATGGATTCTTCTTCTTAAAGCGTTTGCTACTTTGTTCTCCTTGCCCTTGATACGCCTAACCTCGAAGTTGAATTCGCTTAAGAAGGGTAACCGCCTTGCTTGCCTTGATTTAAGATCTGGTTGGTTAAACATATATTTTACCCCATTATTGTCTATTAATAATAGGAATCTTCTGCCCATTATGTAATTTCGCCACATTTTTAAGGCGTGTATTACTGCTCCCAATTCTAAGTCATGCGTGATGTAATTTCACTCATGTTCTTTTAATTTCCAGTACTCATAACAAATAATGTCTCCTTCCTAAGTTAGGACACCACCTAGCCCTTCTTTTCTTGCATCGACACACACKGTGAAGTCTTTATCTGGGTCTGCTACTTTCAATATGGGTGTTGTTGTCAATAATTCCTTTAGTTTGTTGAAGTTGTCTTGACATTTCTCTAACCAGTTAAACCTAGTTCCTTTATTTTGTAATGATGTGATCAGGTAGGCTATCTTGGAAAACCCTTTTATAAACCTGCGGTAGTATCTGGTGATTCCCATTAACAACCGTATATCCGCTACATCTCTAGGTACCGACGATTCCATAATGGATTTCGTCTTTTCCAGGTCTACGACAATGCCCTCTGCTGATATTACATGTCCAAGATATTGTATTTCTTTTTTATAGAAGTCACACTTGTCGAAATTGGCGTACATTTTGTGCTTCCTAAATGTTTGCAGAACTATTCTTAAGTGTTCCTCATGTTCCTCCTTCGTCTTTGAATAGACCAGGATATCGTCGATGAATATTACCATGAACTTGTCCAAGTACTTACTAAAAATATTGTTCATTAGGCACATAAACGTTGTTGGGGCGTTACTGAGTCTGAAAGGTATGACTACAAACTCGTAGTGCCCATATCTTGTCCGAAAATTTGTTTTGTTTATGTCCTCATCCTTTATCCGAACTTGATGATATCCGGATCAAAATCCAATTTTGAAAAGATCTTTCCCCCCCCTACTTGATCGAACAGATCATTTATCCTTGGTAAGGGGAATTTATTCTTAATAGTCATTTTGTTCAGTTGTCTATAATCAATACATAATCTTAGAGTATTGTCCTTCTTTTTCACAAAGAGGACTGGTGCTCCCCAAGGTGAGACACTTGGCCTGATATACTCTTTGTCCAACAATTCCTATAATTGTATTTTTAATTCTGTCAGTTCTAGGAGACTCATCCAGTAAGGCGCCTTTGATATAGGGGCAGAACTGGGTAACAGATCTATGGAGAAGTCTATTTCCCTTCTAGTGGGTAATTTTGGTATCTCATCCACAAACATGTCTCTGAAATCTCGTAGGACAACAAAGTCTTCCAACTTTGGCTTATCCTTCTTTTCCGCAAGACTCGCCACTTGGATAGCATAAAATTGACATCCTTTTCTCACACATTTCTTTAGCTGCATCGTTGATATTTTTCTGACCGATACCAATTTTGGTATACCTTGGGTTGTCCTAGTGGTGCTAGAATCATCCTTATAGCTAAGTATCTTTGTATAACAATTTAATATTGCTTTGTGTCGTTCCAACCAGTCCATCCCAATAATCATATCCTAATATCCTAGTGGTAGGATGTTCAGATCGGTCCTTATAGTTTGACCATCTAGGTTGAACTCAAAATCTGGAATATAGTCAATTACTTTCCTTTTTGCACCTATTGCTAGTTGCACAAGCCATGATTTTGCATTCTTCGGTCTCTTAAGTTTATTTGACTCTACCACCTTCGGAGTAAGATAACTCAAAGTTTCCCCAGGGTCAATTAAAACAGAAATTTGAGTGTAATGGATTTTACCTTCGACTTCTACCACTGAGGACTGGTGGTAAACTTGTCATCCATCAATGGCCGCATTTATCCAATGTAGGCTCATGCCTGCGTCTCCCACGGTCGAGGCTTCTTGCAGGTTATGAATGATAGTTTTGTTTGTTTCACTCAAACGGGGGAAGTTTCTCCTGAGATGAGGCTCTCCACATTCCCAACACTTTAATGGCTCGCGGGAGCTGTCCCCAAACCTCTTTGCTCCTAGGTTTTCCGGTTTTCCACTGCCTTGAGTGTTCAAAGGATTGGAGTGAAAATGCTTTCTCGGAAAACTCTTTTCGGTACTCCGATAAGGAGCTGGCTGGTACCCCTTCTTCCATTGGTTCATTCGATCCTGTTTCTTATCCTTCCAGGTCTTGGTAAACTCTGCCCGCTATTTGTACTGGTCGTAGCACATTCACACTTTTCTGAATACTTCACTTAAGGATTTGGGGTTGTCAAACTCAATTCTGTCCTTGTAGGACTGTGGTAGGCAGATTAGAAATCGCTGGATTTTTACTTTATCCTCCCAGATGTATGGTATGAATCTTAGCAGATCCATAAATTTGTTTATAAGGTCCTCCATCGTCATCTGTCCGAGTCGTAACTCGTAAAATTCCTTTGTATTCCTTTCATAATAATTTTCATAAAGGTACTGCTTCTTGAAATACTTCTTAAATTTAGACCATTCCAACTATTTCTCCTTTAGGCCCTTGGCCAATTTTAGATCTTGCCACCAAATACTGGCCTTCCCTTTCAGATTATAGATGGCCATCCTGACCTTCATGTTGCTGGAATAGTTGTGGATTTGGAAATACTTTTTGATGTCCAATATCCATGCCTCTGATTCTTCTCCTGTCCTGGATTCCGCGTCAAATATAGCGGGTTTAATCTTTTTAAATTCTCCTTCAAGGTGGTCCATTTGTTTTCTTTTTCTGTTAGTTTTTGTTCCATCTTTAGCTGGCGGTGTTCCTTCCGACGAATTGTCTCCTTTTTCTGTTTCTGGCCCTGAGTTCTTGGAGGCTCTTTTGCTAACTTCTTCATCGTTATTATTGTCTTTTGGGCTTTTCTTGGTCACTATACTGTGAAACAGGACTTCGTTTATCCCCTGTTGTTCTTGTTGTGCCTTCTTCAATTTTTCATTATCGGCTTTAAAGATCTGTAGCTTGACAATTAGGTTCCTCATTGTTTCCAATACTTTTGTGGGTGAGCTTCCGTCACTATTCTGCCTTGTATCTCTAGGAGGTCCTTGCTGTGGATTTTCTTCCATCCTATTTTCTGCATTGTCTCGAGCTGGCATACTTATTCACCAAAACAGAGAAAGTTTTTTGTTTGTAACCATACAATTTATTAGTTTTTGGGAAGAAAAAAAAACAATTATATACTAATCACTACAATGGCCCTGTTCAGGCCCAGTGTTGTAACTTTTACTCTGATACCATATGTAATGTACCTTAAAATTCTCATAATTTTTTTTTTTATGTGGTACAGTATTTGCTACTCGATTTCGTTTGATCCACTCGTGAGCCAGGCACTTACACTTTGTTTTAATTGCATGACCTTATAACATGCTAGCTTAACACACCTGGTTTAAGCTTAAAAACCTTGGCTTAATATCTTTCACAAAATTCGAAAAGCAAGTATAGTCTAAATCTTACTTTATTATAAGGTTTTATTATACTGCATGCCCTAGCTATACTCAAGGATGGGAATTTCAGTCCCATTGTGTTTATTAAAATCAGACAATGCGCATAGAGATATGTCTTGGATTATCAAAGCTCATGCACTACCTAACTATGTCAACGTTAGTTTTTAAGTCGTGACAGGTAAGGTCTTTAATGTGGTTAATAATTGTTTCGGAAAGGTTCTCCAAGTGTTTCCTTCGATGGTTCTACTTTCGTTATGTTACATCTCGTCCCTCCCATAACCAACCGAACATGATTCTGTCTGCACCACTCTCCACACAATCAAATCTAACTAACTCTCCTCCACTGGCCATAGTAACGAAACGATAATTTTCATGGTTTGGTATTTGACTGGTTCATTGGACAGTCATAGTTTTTGGTTTACTTCGTATCTCCTGCATTTAAGGTGGTGGATGTGGCTGTCAGGAGGAGTTTAAGACTCTGCCAAAGATTTTAATTAAGGGTCCTACAATCCATAGCCCCAATGTCTCTTCCTCCTACTCTTCCCAATCAAGATACGCCAGCTTGCCCTAGAGTAAGGTCTTGTATGTTACAATATATAAAGAGTGATAACCATGCCTCTTAGGTCTCATTTCTCCCTTGCGACTTCATAGGAAAGGATCTGCAAATTCCACAGGAAGCAACTACCGCCTCCGTGAGAAACCCTTGGTGCAGTTGACGGTAAATCCTGGTAAGTTTCTCTAAGGGACTGTCGTAATTTCATATTTGAACAGAGTTTAATGTTTTGGTTGAAGCCGAAAAGGAAAACAATTGTTTCTTGTATACATTACTGTGGGTTACAGACTTTCCTTGCCCTCAGAGAGTCTACGTGATTATTTTTAGTTTTCGTAGTGACAGTAAAAGGTTTTTCTTACTGTAATCCCTCGGTCGCAGACCCTCTACTACTGGGGACTATACTTAAGGTTTATTGTGTGTGTGTCCCGTGGGATTACCTTCGGTTTAATCCTTGTCTACCCTATACTCAACAACTGTAACCGGGATGATTCAAAGTAGTATTCCTCGATGAAGTTAGGTTATTCTTCAAGATTAATATGATGTCGTTCCTTGCCTTCCTTTCCTTGTTCGTTGAGGGTTTTATCAAATGATTTCTTGTTTGAATTTGCACTGCTATTTTTTTTTTGTCAAGGAAAAGAATATTTGTCATTCGGTTTTCTATGTACTAATGGTGGGGCTCTTACTATTGTGAGGGTACCCACCAGGATCTTCAAGACTCTTCTCCCCTCCACCTGGGTTGATTACAAAGCATGGCAACATGAGGATGTGCAATATCGGCCTTGAGTTGAGTAAATCGTCAGCTACGTTCATCATTGTTCCTTTTTGAGTTTATAGAACAAGATTTTACTCTGTAAATTTTCTAATGTATTATCGTGTTGGCCAAATGCAGGTGTGCCCCTTTCACAGTGCGGGTTCCAGCCGCTACTCAACCTGGCAAAGGTACTCGGGTTCCAAACAATATACCCCTTCATCTTGTTGAGATCGGGTGCTCTCAAATTTTGTTCGTAATTTTTCTTTCGGATGTTAAGAGGACCCTTTGTTCAGTACTGGTTCTCTGTATCGGATCATTGAGGGTTTAAACACGTTTTTGTTTATCAAAGTTTCGATTTATATGTGACCATGAAGTGGAAAATTCTTTTTTCTTTTAATAAAAGGACTGTTTACCCCAACTGTATCGTTACTAGAGGTCTCACAACTTCCAACTATGTGTGTTTGTATGTGCTTGTTTTCGATTGGTTTAATCTTTAGCAAGGAATTGCATCGTTCTGTGATTTCTGAGAATAAGAAGTGAAAAGAAAAGAGGGCCTTGTTCCTTTTTGTGCTCAGCATGAATATGTAGTGATAAGTTGTCTATCTGTTCTCCTCCATGATTATCTCTTCCAAGACTAGGGTTCATACTCATATGCTTCATTGTTCTTGTCTGTATAATGGATTTTGTTTACAGTTTTGAAGCAATCATATGCCCATAAATGTTTTGTTCATACATTGATAAAGATATATAGACGCATATAGTAGATCTATCCATTCCTTCAACTCTATTAAAGTTTAGGCATTCATACACACATAATCATTCTGTTTGTGCATTGCTACATACATATATTTGACTCTATTGAAATATATACATACGCATAGACTTAGCCCTGTTTCACTCATCCGACTCTGTTAAAGTTAAAACATATATGTATATGCATATAATGACTTGGTTCAAGTTTAATATATATGGGTGCATAAAAATAACTCTGTTTGTTCGTTCTACTCTGTTAAGGTTTGAAACGCATATAATGATTATGTTCCAGTTAGATATATATATGTAGACCCATTCAATAGCTTTGTACATTCATTCTACTCTGTTAAAGTTTGAAACACATATAATGATTTTGTTTCAAGTTGG
>SNQJ01S0165628.1:12673-33742 GCA_010110895.2 Picea sitchensis | reverse complement strand
TACCTATTTAAGGGAAAGAGGAAGAGTCATTTTCACTATCAAACACTTGATAAGGAATGCCCTCAATCAATTTTGTTCTCAATCAAATCCAATATGATGCTGCAACATTTCAGAAATGAAAACTAATATGCAAACTAATCATTAAGATGCACTTTTGTTTTTTTCATGCAAACGATGATCAAGCCAATGAAAAACTTGTCCTGCCAACTACCCTTTTAGATCAACGAGATTCAGACAAGAAAATGCAGATTTCGCACAAACAACACACCCTTTTGCAATCAAACAAGAGAAAGAAAATCAAAGACGCAAAAGGAAGGAGAAAGAAATTGGATTAGATGACCTTAAAGAACCAAATGAGAAGAGTCACAGACTTCTAATGTCCTTCACTAGAGTTCCCGCTCAGTCGGATAGGAGAGAAGAAAGCAGGGGATTGATTTCAAGCTTTCAACAACAAAAACTCAAAAATAAGGGAGAAGGGCATAATATCTGAACAATAATGTGTTTAATTCTCAAGAGGAAGAATTTCAAAGGTCAAAGGAAGCATCATTGAATCACAAAGCAGCTCAGCAAGGGAAAAACAGGGTCTGGACCTCCAAAAAATGGAATTTTTGAAGAGATTTTGGGCAAAAAATGGTTGGCGCTCTGGTATAAGGGCCACCAGAGTGTTATAAAGCTTTTTTCAATAGATTAAGGGAGCATCGGTGCTCTGATAACATGGGCAGGGGGGCGCCAGGCTCAAAAAACTCATAAAAAGTCCAAAAAACCCAAAATTTCAATCAAATTTTGACAATCAGACTGAGTGTGATGGGGTAAAGAGTCAATCAACAAGTGCAATTAGATATGAAAGGGTGAACAAGGTCTATGAAAACAAAAGGTAAGAAAAGGTCTATGAGGAAAAATCAAAACCAAAAAGTTCCGATTCGATCCCCAGTGGATTCGCCAGTTTCTGTGATTTTCCCTATGGACAGGTAGATCTCCTCAAAGAGCTAGACCCTTAACTCTAAGACAGAAAGTGCTTAACATGGACATTGAATTCCTTTAAGATCTATACAAACTAATGCATGAGGAGGAAGGATAACATAAGTACCTTTTTATCGACGTTTGTCCCTGCACGCTTCGAGTTGAGCTCCAATCTTTCGCTCTTCGATGAGCCTTGTAGAAAAACAAAGTACGACCACTTCCTACTCTATTGATATTAGCTTGAAAACATATCTATCTATGAATGATAAGTTCATGTAAGATCAGACACAAACTAGAAAGAAACAGGCCAAGCAAATTATATTAATGAGGACAAAACATTGCTTACAACCATAGATGAGTTGCAACAGTCCTGCCAAGTCCTTGTTGTCTATCCCTTGCTCAAAAGATCCACGATTTGAATGATGATAGCTTCACTGATTGCTCCCTATGAGATCATAGGTCTCTTGCTTCCAAAATATCTCTGTTCCAGCACCACTTATGAGATCATAATTTTGGTCTGATTCTCTCTTTTCTAGTCCCCTTTCACCCTGAGAAAGCTTGCTTATATAGCCTTGGAGAGGCTCAACAACTTGAGATATCCTTGGGGAAGGTGAGGATTTTCCTCCTTCAGTTGAGGATATGCCCTAAGATCATGGCTAGATTAGGGATTCGAGCTCAACAACCTTCCAAGAATGAAAGGATCCTTCCCCCATTCATCTCAACAACTTAACGACTACCTAGAATAGGTAGCGCTCCCTCAAAAGGACCATCAGAGAGTCGTAGCACTCCCTAGTATGCTTTAGGGGGGCGCCAACGCACTCAAAATCCATAACGCTCCCTCAAAAGGGCCATAGGAGCTTTATAACACTCCCAGACAGTGTAAGGGGGAGCACCGACGCTCCCAAAAGAGGTATAGGGTGGTGCTCTCCTTCAAAAGCTTAGTTTTTTGAGTGTTTTCAGATGGCAAAAGGTTTGCAAGCCTGCTGACTCATTTCTCCTCTTCCAAATCAAAATTTTGAGGTGTTTCAAGTGTCCTCATCATGTCATTATAGGCACGACATAGGCATCATGGTAGCATGCTTTCTTTTACACTTACGACACTTGTGAGTAACATGTGACACTTGCAGCCTTGTGAGAAAAATGTGACACTTGCGACCTTTGTAATGACGACACTTGCGACACTATCAAAGTGAGTATTTTTGATGTGTAATAGAGTAAATCCACCAACTACATGCAAAACTTCCATGAACCTCCCAACCTTATACCACGCTGCTCATCACGCTCAGTAGTGGGTCACCCATGAGCTGGGAATAAGCTCCACCCAGAGAAAGGGAATCCTAGACTAGGCTGAGGTTACAGGAAACTACACAATGCAATCAGAAGGATTCTCTCCAGGAGCCTTCTTACACCCATTACTCATGGAATCTCATTCCCCACATGCCTATTCCACCTAAGAGTATACACCTTCATTGTCACACATTCCATCGACTGCTTCACCTCCCTCTCTGGGTCTCGACAACATGCCAGATAAGGAATTCTCAGAGCTTCGTAGCTGGTGCTGGACTCTCTCTGGGAGAAAACCACTTCCCAACAAACTCTCTCACCTGGAGAGAGATACTCATAGGCATGACAACCTGCCTCTTCATCCACGGGCCCGACAACCTGCTTCTTCAACTAATTTCAACTCAATTCCCATAAGGTGAGGACAACAACTACTAGTCAATACAACTCATGAAAACATAAGGCAACAAGCCATACTCAGTCCAGGAAATGCGTGGCCACAACCACCAACAACTATGACACACACACGTCACAGACATATACGTGATGCTTGAGCTTCATAGAAGACATGGCTCAGTCCACAGGTTCTCACTGGGTTCAGGATATGTGACCAGAGGACAAAACATAGAGGTCGAGTGTAGAGGCAAACCAGGTTCATATGGGCATCCCAATGGACTCATGCAGAGGATGACATAATGGGAGAGCGACCTCCAACACGACTGACTCATCATTTTTAACTGGATGCACCTAGGTCGACACTTGTCTTCCTGGAGCCGCATGATTTCCACTTAGCACACGTTCCCTTTATAGGAACTTAGGACAACACTCAACATGTCCACCTTAGCCTTCAGGAAATAATAATAAATTATTATCCCCTTTAAAGGTAAGACCCCTAACTTAGCCCCTAGGCCCACACACTTAGCCTCCTCGCTTACCCAACCTTGTGGAAGCTTAGTCCCCCATAACTCTTTCTTCATGGTCAGTCTGCATGCAACGATGTTTATATTTTATTAATGATTTGCATAATTACATATACAAAATCAGGCTCCTGGCCTTTAACACCTAGGCTCTCCGACCTAGTAAACACATAAGCCCACCAGCCTATCAACACTTGGCTCACCAACCTACAAAACATGTTTACAATTTATAAATACAACTGGGGCTCGTCCTTGGGGATATTGTAGAGACTACAAATGTCCAATATAAATATTGGAAGATGGAGATTATTGGAAATATTGTTTTTGTATTTTTGATGCTCAGTTTGGATACCCTATATTTAAAGGAATTTTTACTCTAAATACCCAACTCAAATGGGAGCATATGTTATATGGTTGGAAATATTATTTAGAGACCTTTCAATGATATATGGCACTCCCTCTCCTTATAAATGAGGAGATACAAAATTTTTTGTCAGACAACCCCGCCAGAAAGTTCAGGTCGGCCCATCCAGTCTTAAAAAGTCATCCCTAAAAGTGAGCACATAAAAACTATAAATATAGGATAGATGTGCACATTTGAAGAGCATTCAAGAAAGAATATCAAGTCTAAGGTGCACAAGAGAAACCTGTGAGTAATATTGGGGTCTAAAGGTGTGTAAGAGGAGTTTTCTTGGAGTTTTAAGGGTGCACTGTAATGGACTAAGGTCTATGATGCTGCAAAGTGAGTTGTTTTGAGGTTGTAATGCTGTAGTCTAGGATTATATTATGGGAATGATGTTATGAGGTTTTATAAGGAATGAAGGCTAAATATGACTAGGATTGGAATCTATGTCTGGGATATGAAGCAAAGAGAGGCGATCGAGCATGAAAATTAAGGGTATGATGATGCTATGAAATACATGAATTATGAAGCATGTAGGTGAAGTTAGAAGTACTATGTGTATGAATATCTTATGTTGGTGCCTATACATGTCTTACTGAGTTGGTGCTCAACCAAGGAGATTGGTGTCTCCAATAGGTTGGTGCCTACACAATGTCTTGCTAAGTTGAGGCTCAACTGAGGATATTGGTGGCTCCAGTAGGTTTGTGCCTACAAGTTTTGTAACAGTAGGTTGATGCCTACAAACATTTATAAATATACATTTTTTTCATTTTCTCCCACAAGGGTTTCCAAGTTAAAGTCTGTGTACCATAATTTGTGTTTACATGCATTTAATGTTTTAAATTTATTAAATGATTGATTAATGGTTAAATAAAGTAAAAAATATCTTAGACTGATTCACCCACCCTCTAAGTATAAGAATAATTTCAACATATAGCTTATTGTTAGAATATTGAAGAATCCTAAGATAGGGGGCGTGAATCAGTATATAGTTATTTCAAAAAATTTTAACCTTCAAGCACTACATAAACATTAACCATTAATCATGTCATTCATCATCACATAAACTTTTACACATTGCAAACAATGTTTTACGTGGAAACCCAACTAGGAGAAAACAACACATTTTTTTCTTAAGTAGTTTCAAGATTTTACAAGCACCAACTTGAAAGAAGCACTTGCTCCATGAGTTTTCCAACATCTACTGGAAGGATTGATATGAAAATGAAGAAGACTTGTATCTTTTAAGCTATTTGTAAGTGTTAATTATGTGTGCTTGGGAAAAAAGATCAACTTGCAAACACATAGATTAGAGAGTTTTCACACTTAAGATGCACATAATAACCAACAATTAACAACCATCAGTAAACACGTAACACAACAAATGATAAAGGAGTTCACCCCTCTCTTGGGCTACATCTCCTGGTCCAAATTCCAATGGATATTTTATATTATTTTCTCAAAGTGCTAAAAACAGTGCTTTACAATGCTCAAAATTCCAAATAGATGGCTCCAATGGCTCTAAAACATCAAAAAACCCCATAGCTGGGCTCTTTCTACACCTGGTTTGGCCAAAAAATGAAGAAGGTATCCTTCTGGAAAGTTTCCCCTTCAAGCCTGTTATCTCTGGTTCTCCAATTCACACCTGTGTGTGACTAACCTGGCTCCTGCAGTGTTACTGGACCAAAAACCTAGCACCATGTGCACTCCGCAATTCAGGGAAAAATTTCGAACCATTAACGCGTTTAGTGCCCCCTTGGGCAGAGCTTTTGGACGCATGGGGAGCATATGGCCACGTCCGAATGCTTAAACTGGCCCCCGTGGCTAAACTGTGCACAAAATCCACGCCATCGGTCACGTATAGTGGTCATGTGGCTATAACCCTGCATCTTTCGGGCTAAACTCCATTGCAACGGTCCGCGCGCCAACTATGAGGTGTCAGTCGTATGGTATGATATGGACTAGGGGCTAGGGCTAAGCCCCAACCCTTTTCTTCACCAAACAAACAATGAATGGAACTTAAATAATTATTCGAATATGTAAGGTTAAGAATCAACGCACAGGAGGGTTTGTGGCCCGACCTATGTGGAAAATCTGCCATGCGCACCTGGAGGTCGGGGGTTCAACCCTCGTAGAATACCACATTTTATGCACTGGAGGGGTGCCATGTGGGAGTCCATAACTGGGCAACCTGGCACCATATTACTTACCACCTAGACGCCACATGTCAAGAGACCATTTGCCCATGTATCTACCACCTAGCCTGCCAACTCAGCACTGCTAGGTCAACCACCTAAAAAATAAACACTGCCACGTCAGCCACCTGAAAACTCAACATTTCCACATCACTGTATGGTCGTACAGAGTGTATGGTCAACTTCCACATCACTATATGGTCATACAAAGTGTATGGTCAACTGCCAGGTCAACACTGTATGGAATGTACAAACTGTATAGTCAACAAAATTTTATCTGTTTGGCAAAATGAAGAGAACACAATATCTCACTCGTACGACGTCCATTTGAACCCATTCAAGTTGCGTTGGGATCATGAGGACGAGGCCTACGTACTTGTTTGTTTTGAAGCAATTCTGAGCACTTTGATTTTTGAGAAAAAATTGATCCCCTGGATCACTCCTCCCCATTGGGAAGCTTTTGGACCTCCAAAATACTACTTTCAGTCTATCTGAATATGAGGGTACAATTCCCTCACCTTTCCAACCTCAATCCATCTATCCTTTCTTGTATTTGTGCCTTTAAGACCAACACGAAACTTGTCATGTCTTGTCTTGTATTTGGCTTGGCTCTTTTCCAATTGGTCTTGTACCATTTGATGCACCAACTGACTTTGTTCAATGAACTTATTTTCTCTATCAATGTCATAATGATCATCAATATCAACATCTTTCCCAAAGATAAATTCTAAAGGAGATTTTGGCAAATAGATAAAACATGCTTCAAATGGAGGTGTTTGAGTCAATGAATGCTTAGCCCGGTTATAAGCATGCTAAAAGTAGTGTAGATGCTCATCCCAAAACTTAGGATACTTTCTTTTCAAACTAGCCACCATCTTGCCTACACCAAAATGGTTAACAACATGAGAAGAATGTGCTTCTCTTATCATGTTGACTCTTTCACCCTTTGAAAAACATAGCTTGCCAAGATACAAAATTTTACCATGCACATAGGAATCCAATTCCTCAACTTGGTTAGTATGACACAAAGTTGCATAAACATCTTTGAAATCTGTATCTAAAGCATATTGTTCAACATAGCTCTCATGCATGATAGGATTATGATTAAAAATAACTAAAGCACTAACAATAGGCCTAGTAAGCATATCAACAACTTTGTCATAAATGTCTTTATTATACCTTATCACCAAGTGGAATACATATCTTGCCAAGGCATGTAATGGAGCTTGATTTTCTTTCAAATCTTTCTTCCATGTGTCTCCTTCAGAAAACATATTCGTAGTCTTTTTCAAGGCTCTGAAATCTACCCACATACGCCATATACCACCTTTCTCTGGTACCAAAACAATTGGTGACCTGCATGGCGATGTGCTTGGTTTGATGACCCCTTTGTCAAGCAACTCTTGGACTTTCTTTCTGATTTCAACATTCTCCATGACTGACATCTTGCACATGTCAATGTTTGGAAGAGGACCATATTGTTGCAATAGAATCTCATGTTTGATACCCCTTTTAGGAGGCAATCCCCTTGGTTCTTGAAACATCTCAACATTTTCGTTAAAAACCTCATATAAATCAGATTTTAACTTTGCATCACATCCTTGGAAAACTTCTTCTTCATCATTGTCTTCAGGTCTAATCATCAAAAGTACAAGGTTCTTACTAGAATTCACTAATCTCTTCATTTGTCCAACATTTGTAAGTAACGGATTCACCTTCTTTGTATGTTCTCTAACAATGTACTCAACTCCATTTTTGAACAAATGATATTTGTTCTCATGACAGTGAAAGATGGCTCTCCTATCATATAAATATGGGCTTCCCAACCTGATAACACAAATATCAATGGAATAACATCAAGCTCTACCTCATCTATATGGTTTGCAGTGATGACAAATCCCTAAGTTTACATCTTCTTGTCACATGCAATTTGGCATTTGTCACATATCCAACCTAAAGCTTATGGTTTAGTAGTTTCCAAATCTAGTTTCTTGATAGTGTCTTCAAAAAATGAGGTTTGCTTGTGATCCTATATCAAATAAAATTATCTATCTTGGTATGTTTTGAGTAATATGTGAAAAATCTCTATTCTTTCTTTTCTTGTTGGAGTTACATTAAGGCTACTACTACTTGAAGAACCCGGTACTTGTATCAAATCATACCTTGTAAACCATGGTTTGTGATTTTTTGTTTCATATTAGGATGAGATCCTAAATCTTGTTGTATAGTTACAACAATGTTTGGTTTTCTTTGTTGTTGAACTTTTGGGTCTCTTTTCAGGGTCTGGGTTCCAACAATGGTCTTCATCATGGCCATCCTTTGAACAATGTTTACTTGAGAGTTTCTCTCTCTCTTTCTTGGCTGAAACATTTTTCTTTCCATTTCCTTCAAACTTCCTCTTTCCTTGTCTCCATGACTAAATGGTTTTTTTTCTGCCCTCTTGAGGTTCATTCCTTCCTCTTGCTTCTAAATAAGTTGCATGTACACAACCTTCATCTATATTTGAAGGGTTAAGCATAAGTATTGTGTGCCTCAAGTAACTATGCAAACCCCAATGTGTTTGAGTAAAGTTTCTTGAGAGACAAATCTATACCCAAACCAAATTTCTTCTCCTAAATTATTGAGTGAATCTTTCCACATCTTTTCCTATAGCTTCTCTAAAGTTTTTCCAATCCATAAAAGCTTTAAGTCTTTGCTAATGGATGGTAATGCTTTAAGTGCAACAATAAAATCATTCAAGAGGGATGAAACTTTTACCATGTTTCTTCATGTCCTCTTGAATTTTGGTTTCCCCACCAAATGAGTGATGCTTGTCCAATCTTAAGGAATCAAGATGAATCTTAGTTTCACCATTTGTGATCCTTTGTATCCTACAATACACTTCAATATGAAGAATCCAATTATCCATTTTCTCATCATTTGCCTCTCCATTGTGCATAGGCAATTCAAACTTAATATCAAGCTTAAGAAGAGGAGTGGTGGGAGGTTTACCATGTTGTTTTGGAGAATTTGGAGGTGGTTGTGAAATGGTAGAAGAGATTGGAAGATGGAGGTGGAGAATCACCATTCCCTCAATTTCCTTTTGGGGTTTATCACCACCATTGTCTCCATTTCCCTTTGGAGAGTTGGAGCTGTAACCTTGAAATCTTGCATTTCTTTCTTCAAACATAACTTTCACCATCTCAATCATATCATAGAAATATTTTATGAAAGTTTCCACCTTTGAAGGAAGAGTTCCATGACTCTCATCATGAGCCATACCTGGTGAATATCTCATGACTTTAGGTGATTTGGTAGTTTTTCTTCTTGACAGTTGAGAACTTGGATCTACAATTTGGCCTTCTCCTCTTGTGAGCTTCAACCTTGTAAGCATCGAGGAAAAGAAAACACTTGCAAATATCAAGCCTTCAAAACTATGCTTTCGATATCAACTTGATCTGAAAATGAAAGAGACTTGTATCTTTTAAGTTATTTGTAAGTGTTAATTATGTGTTCTTGGGAAAAATGATAAATTTGAAAACACATAAATTAAAGAGTTTCTCACTTAATATGCACATAATGACCAACAATTAACAACCGTGATAAATACATAACACATCAAATGATAAAGAGTTCACCCCTCTCTTGGGTTTACATCTCTGGTCCAACTTCCAATGGATATTTTATATTATTTTTCTAAAAGTGCTAAAAATAGTGATTTAAATTTCTCAAAATGCCAAATAGATGACTCCAGTAGCTCCCTAGCGTCCAAAACCCTAGTTGGGCTCTTTGCACTTGGTTTGGCCAAAAATGAAGAAGATATCCTCCAGGAAAATTTCCCCTTGACTTTGTTGTCTTTGGTTCTCCAATTCACACACATGTGTTTACGACTAACTTCGACTCCCATAGCGTTATTGGACCAAAAACCCAGCACCACGCACACTCCGCAATTTGGATAAAAATGTTGAACCATTAGCACGTTTAGCGCTCCCTTGGGTGGAGGTGTTGGATGCATGGGGGACCATATGGCCAAGTCCCATCGGCAAAAGCGGCTTGCGTGGCTAAAATGTGCACAAAATCCATGCAATTGGTCATGTATAGTGGTCATGTGGCTATAAACCTATGTATTTTTGGCTAAACTCCATTGCAATGGTCCACACGCCAACTGTGAGGTATCGGTCATATGGTATGCTATGGACCTGGGTTTGAACCAACCAAACCCAATGAGCGCAGCAAATAATTATTCAAATATGTGGAGTTAAGATCCAATGCACATGTGATTTGGTGGCCCGACCTATGCGGAAACTATGCCATGCGTGCCTAGAAGTCAGGGGTTCGACCCCCGTAGAATACCACATTTTATTCCAGCAGGCCGATTGCCATGTGGCATCGCATGACTGGGCCACATGGAACCATATTTCTTGCCACCCAAACTCCATGTGTCAAGATAGTATTCACACACGTATTTTCCACCTATATTGCCAACTCAACACTGCCATGTCAACCACCTGACAACTCAACATTTCCATGTCATTGTACGATCGCCACATCATCATGATGGCACGACCCTCCACGTGTCCGTACAAACTGTACGGACTACACAGTCAACAAATTTTTGCATGTTTGGAAAAATGAGCAAAACACGATATATCACTCATACGACACTCGTTTCAACCCATTCAAGTTGTGTTGGGATAATGAGGACGAGGCCTACACACGTAATGGATTACGAAAACAATTGAACACTTTGATTTTTGAGCAAATTTGATCCCTTGGATCAAAGGATACAAATCCCATTGGAATATTTTAAATGATGATACATGATTAAATCAACCTTCAAATACAATACCAAAATCAATTCTTAAATTTGCATATAAAACTTCTTATAACCGTACCTCAAATATGAAAACTTGTAAGATTAACTACAAGCTCAATTTTACGTTTTACATGATTCTAAAAATTGGACCTCGGATATTAGGATCTATTAGTCTTCTAATTCAATAGGTATAATTCAATTTGGACCTACCAAGCTTAGGATATAATTTTTTTTTATCTCGAACACTGTTTTGGGACTAGTTTATGGATTAGTCACAAACCCTAACTCAACAAGTATAGCCGTTTATGTAATGAATCATGATCTGAAACTTGTACAGAATCGTCTTCGACATATTCTATGAAATTGCTCCAATTTTCACTCCTTGATGCATCCCAAAGAAATTTTATCATGAAAATGGAAAGATGACTCATTTTGAAGAAAACCCTAGTTTTAAAAACCACAACTTCCATTGAGTATAACTCTAAACCTGTAATGAGTCAAGACCCAAAGTTCGTACCCAAAATTCTTCGCTATCTCTTAGAAGCACATACAGAGTTTTCACTAATTTGAATCTTTCTCTAAAAGTTATATCAAAAATTCCAAGATGACCTTAAAGAAAACCCTAGAACAAATCATCCAAAGACTTCATCTTCCCTTGAAAATTTTTCCCTTGTTCACTTCATCTTCCCTTGTAAATTCTCTCCTCTTCCTTGGATAGGTTGAATTGAATTATTGATTAAAATTTCAAATGGTATCCTCTTATTTATATGGGTCTTCTCCACATGAGGGGGTGCGACTGAGGGTCACAAATTTTGGGTCACACCTCTTCCATAGATGGTGACCTTAGAGGCTTCTTTACTTTACTTTGGGGGCTTCTTCTCCTAGTTTAGGGATTCTTCACTTGGATTTAGAGGATTCTTTTGGTTTTAAAGACCTTTATTCACTTGAATTTAGGGACTTATTTACTTAGTTTTATGGCTTCTTCAAGGCTCCATTTGTGTGCAACTTGTAACACCACGATTTTAACAGGCATGAACTAGAATGTATTATGTAAATGTGACTTGGGATAGTGAGCCAATAAAGTTGAAAGGGTCAGAGTGGCTAGACTAACACACACACACACACACACACACACACACACACATATTAATAAAAATATATCCACTTGGTTTGCAATACGGACAAGGACAAGAGATAGGGGCCTATGATTCCACGAGATAGGGGGATGAAGTCCTTTTATTATGTTTTTTATTTACCCACTATTTATTTTAATTGAGAAAAGAGGTGACACAAGATTCTTTGGGAGATACATGTGGTTCTTGGTTCAAGTAATTATATAAACCCTCTCTCAGACTGATTGGGGTGTTAATAACCTTTGCACTCTTTCATTTTGAAGGTTTCCCTTATTCTACATTGTTAATCACTTATATTCCTCATTCTTTCAAATTCATGTGCTCTTGAACCAAACATGGAAATGAATGGTTGGAGGAAGAGAGCCATTGCTAGATGGTTGTAATTCTATTGATCATTCAGGAGGGAATGGATGCATGTGTGCATAAACTTGGTGTAGTATTTATGAAGGAATCCCACAATTGATATTCATTGGAGTTTCTAGCATGGTGATTTCCTTACCAGTAGCTTGGGCCACAGAGAGAAATAGAAAAATCTGAGGGACTGCATGCAGAGGAAGGGGTTAATTTCTTTGGGTTGTCTTGGAGGTTGGAGGGAAGAGAGTTGGAAATTAGGATTGTTATGTGGTTAGGAAAACCTAATATCTAGTTAGCTAATTGGTGTTTTTTGTGTTTAGATTTGGCCTAGGACCGAGTCCTTGTTGGGTATGTGTTATATTCGGGCCGACATATTTTAAATTAGGGCCCGACATATTCGGGATGACATATTTACAGGACCACATGATATTAGGTGGTTTTAGGCACATGGTTTTTCTTAGATGGTTTTCTATTCCGGTTAAGGAATTAGGGTTTTGGACTAATCAGTCATTAGGTTAGGGTTTTGGATCTTGTTGGCTCCTATATGTATATATATATTAGTATTGTAAGCAGATGTAACAGTGTATCAATATAATATATCTTTGGTTTTCCGGTTTAGGTTTCAATTGAAAAATCTTTGTGTAATGTTTGTATTTGCCATTGTATCTTTTGTTCTTTTTGAATATCAGTTCACGGTAGATATTGTACAAGGTTAGGAGAATTTACATTTTATTATCGAGATTTATTGGCTTGAGGGCGCCTTTGTCGTCAAAGGGGTTTGGCTCGGGGCTGTGATAAACCTTGTTACGGTGGGAGATCTGGTATTGTTTTAATTGAAAAGGAAATGGCAAGCAATTTGAAAATGGAAGTCGAGAAGTTTAATGGGAAAAACTTTGAGGCACATTGGAAGCTCAATATGGAAGATCTTTTGGTGGGCAAAGATCAGTGGATCAGCAGTAGACAAATGTACGGAACCTACAGGAACTTTTGTAGATGAATGGAAAAAGATGGATCCAAAGGCAAAGAGCACAATTCGAATATGACTCTCTGATTCCGATAATGCTGAATGTGTCCAAAGGAAGCTACAATAAAGATTTATGGGAAAAGTTGGGGAAGTTATCGAGTCTAAGTCCACGGTAAATAAACTATTCCTAAGAAAAAAAATTGTATAACCTGAGGATGAAACATGGAGACTTCGATTGAGCATTTGAGCGCCTTCAATCTTTGTGGCGTGAGTCCGGTTAGTATCTATTGATATTAAAATTTCAGATGAAGATAAATGTATCGGTTTGTTGTGTTCTTTACGAGAATCGTGGGATAGTCACAGTTGTGGCCATATGTAATAATACAACTTCTTTGAAGTTTGAAGAAGTGGTCTGGGTATGACAGCCGGGAGGAGATGAGAGAAAAGAATATGGAAGGACATAGAACAAATGCATTATTTACGAAGGGCGTTCTCGGGAAAGAAATAAGTGAAGGCTATAAAATTGGGAGATCTAAGTCTAAGGGTAGATCTAAATCTCACCGGAAAGTTTGGAAAGGGTATGTTGATGTGGAAAAGAAGGAGCTACTGAAGCGGTCGTCCAAAATTGAAAAAGAAGAGGATCACAGAAAAGTCTTCTTCTGAGAAAAAGACCTCCAAGGAAGAAAGGGGATGTGTGCCAACCTCTTCAAGCTTTACATGAATATCATGAGGCATGGTTGATTGACTTCGGTGCATCCTTTCATATGACCTCCCACAGGGAGTAGTTCTGCGGATATGAAAAATATGATGGAGGTAATGTTTTTGCTTGGGTAATGATTAGACCAGCGGAATCATAGGAAAAGGTCAAAGTTGAGACTCATAGATGGAAAAGTTAGAACAACACTGGTGTTCTACACATCCAGAGGTATGGCCCGGAAATTTGATTCTGTAAACAAAATGGAAGAAGATGTTGGGGTAAAAGCAATTTTTGAAAAGGGAACTTGCAGGGATGGTTCGAGGAACAATGGTGTTGATGAGAGTTAGGTTTGGGCTTCACGTATGTCTATAGGAAGAACTATTAGTGATGAGTGTAATAGCTCATTGTTCGATATTGAATTTGAGAAAGAACTTACAGTCTTTGGAGAAAAGGTTACGTTGTGGCATCAAAGGCGGAGCATAATGGAAGAAAGGGTCTTGACTACCTACACGATAAAGGCCATGGTTGAAGGTATGTCTAATGGCTCTCAGGATTTTGATTTCTGAACATTGTCTATATGGGAACAAGAATCAGGTAAGATTCCCCTACGGTGCTGCTTGAGGGTAGAAGGAATTTCACGAAGCTAGTTCCTGATGTTTTGGACCTCTGTCGGTCCCACCATTGGGAAAATCTATGTACTATGTCTCATTTATAGATGACTTCTCGAGGAAAAATTGGATATATTTCCTCGAGAATAAATCTAAAGTCTTTAAAAGATTTAAAGAGTTTAAGGCTCTTGTTGAGAATCAAAGCGAGAAAACAAATTAAAGGTCTTGAGGAATGAGATAATGGTGGAGAGTTCTACGAGAATGAATTTGAAGAACACGTAGAAGTGTGGTATAGCAAGGCTGAAGACTACTCCATATACACCTCAACGGAATGGAGTTGAAGAAAGGATTAAAAAAACACTGATGGAAAAAGAAAGGAAAATACTCAATGGTGTCAGGTTAGGAAAACAATTTTGGCCAGACGCAGTGGGTACAACATGCTACCTAGTCAATCGATCACCCTCATAAGCATTGGGTGACAAGATACTAAGAGGTATGGACATTAAGGAACCTTCTCTCACACATCTTAAGGTATTTGGGTACGATGCATATGTTCATGTTCCAAAAGGAAAATAGGAGTAAAATGGATAAAAAAGAATTTGAAAAATGTATCTTTGTGGATATAAAGATGGTCTCAAAAGTTATAAGATTTGGAACCCGAAACTAAGAAGGTAGTGTATAGCCAAGATGTGAGGTATTTAGAAATGAAGGATGTTGTTAAGCAGGAAGTCCTACCAAGTAGGAAGAAGCGGAGAAGATAGAGTTTGATTTAAGGATGATGAACTATACTCTACAGAAGAACATGAAATGTCGAGAGAAAGAAGATCCTCGGACTCTAGTATTAGGGAGATGAGGTCGATATAAGAAAGGCTACGAGAAGGTATAGTCCACTAATTTTAAGATTCCAATTTTGCTTTGTCTATTCTTGATGATGATCATTATTAGAAGGCTGTGAGGGAGGCATTGGATTCAGAGGATGGAAATCTACGGAAAAGGGCCATAGAAGAAGAAATGGCATCTTTGGATAAGAATGAGGCTTGGGATCTAGTGGAGTTGCCGGTTGGAAGGCCATAGGCAAATGGGTATTTAAAAAGAAGTTGAATCGCAGTGGAAAATACAAAGCTCAGGTTAGTATGAAGGGTTATTCCGAGGTTGAGGGAATTGATTTTGGTGAGATTTTTTCCCACGTTGCCAAGTTAACCTCTATAAGACTTACGTTATCTATTAAGCTGGCGCATTTGATTTTGAAATAGAGCATGAGGATGGATGTGAAGACAACATTCACACATGGGGATCTGGAAGAAAGAAATCTTTATGAAGCAACGAGGAGGTTATCTTGTGAAAGAGGAAAGAAGGAGTTGGTATGCAAAAAAGTCACAGCTGGTTTAAAGCAGTCCTGCCAAGGATGTGGTATCAAAGTTTGATACTTATATCTTTGGGACTTGGCTTCACAAAACTGAAGGATCCTTGTGTGTATTCTAAATTAATTGGTGATCCCATTTGATTTATTTGGTCTTGTATGTGGATGACATGTTGTGATAGGAAACAACAAGAGATTATCAAGATGTGAAAATTAGTTGTCCTCTAAATTTGACATGAAAAGGATCTCTTGGTGCTTCAAATTTCATTTGGGCATGGAAATTAAAAGAGATCAAAAAGAGAGGCTTCACAGTTCATCCCGGAGAAAATATGTCGAACAATATTAGAGGTTTAATATGCAGGAATGTAAACGGTCAAGGTTCCTATTCCCGTTGGTGTAAGTTATCTGCGGATCAATGTCCCAAAACACATATGAAGAAAGAGAGGACATGTCTCGTGTTCCATATGCGAGTCTCACCGGTTAAGCGATTTGATGTTTGCAATGAGTACATCTTGGAGCTAGACATTGCATGTCTGATGAGCTTTGGCAGGTATATGTCAAGACTAGGGGAGGAGCATTGGACAACGGTAAAAAGAGTTTTCGGTATTTGCATTGTGCGCTAGCTATGGATTGTGCTCTGAAGGAAGACCAGGATTGGCCAGAGTGGTTGATATACATGGCTTTGTGGATCTGTTGGGATGGAGATTTGGATTATAGGAGATCTAGCGAGGTATGTATTTAGCATTTGGAGAGCAATAAGTTGGATAAGGCAAAAGGCGGTTTTGTAGTGGCACTTTCAACTACATAGAATGAATACATGGCAACCACTCATGCAAGTAAAGGAAGCATTATGGTTCTGAATTGTGTTAAATTATTGGGTTGGTACAGAAAGGTATAAGGATAGAAGTGTAGTGATCCCGAGTGCAATTTTTCTTGTGAAGAACCACGTTGCTTATCGTTCAAAGACAAAGCACAGTGATGTTCAATATCCCTTTTGCTTGAGAGACATGATTGAAGAAAAGAAAGTATCAGCGATGAGAGGTGGACACTTTGAAGAATGTTGCGGATTCATTAACAAAATGCAGTGAACGAGGGAATTTCTCTTGGTGTAGAGGATCCATGGGCATTGTTGACCTTATTATAACCCGGAAAAGAAAGTATCACTGATGAAGGTGGACACTTTGAAGAATGTTGCAGATTCATTAACAAAATCTGTGAGCACTGAGAATTTCTCTTGGTGTAGAGGATCCATGGGCATTGTTGACTATGTAACCCTGTAACCCCCTGTGTGAAAAGAAAACAACAAGTGGGAGAATGTTGGGTATGTGTTATATTCTTTGCACGAGTAGTAGTGTCTGAGCGCCTGTGCCGGGCGCGCAGGGGGTTCGGGGGCAGCGCCCCCAGAATTTTTTTTTGGGCCGACATATTTTCCCCGGGCCGACATATTTCCGGGACGACATATTTTCGGTACCACATGATATTAGGTGGTTTTTCGGTACATGGTTTTTTGCCGATGGTTTTCTATTTTCGGTTAAGGAATTAGGGTTTTGGACTAATCCAGGTCATTGGGTTAGGGTTTTGGATGCCACTGGATCCTATATGTATATTGTATTGTAAACAATGTAACACAAGTGTATCAATATAATATATGCTGGTTTTCCCGGTTTGGGTTTCCAGGTGAAAAATCTCCGTGTAATGTTTGTATTTGCCATTGTATCTTTTTTGTTCTTTTCTGAATATCAGTTTGCAGTAGATATTGTACAAGGTTAGAATTTACAGTCCTTATGGATTCATAGCCCTGGCTCGAGGGTGACCTGTTGTTGATATTTGGAACAACAACATCTATGGTTTGGAGGAACACCCTTGGTCTATAGCTAGTTGGTGAATGTTTACTTGAAAAGATAAGTTCTCTCTGTGTTTTCTATATATTTATATTCCATTGTGTATTATTATTATTATCTCTAAGATATGTATTTATGCTGTGCTTGCTGCGGGTTATTGTTGTGCATGAAATGTTGTTCATTTCTTGGATGGTTTAACATGAATCTTGATTATTACATGTGTGGTTATTTCATTCTTTAATTCTTATTTCCAAATTTATTATTATCAGAATTTGAAATCCGTTTTGAAGTGCGATTGGAAGTAGCACAACCCAACCTACTGGTGGCTGGGTACGTTACAAATTGGTATCATAGCTTCTGGTTCAAACACTAGACTGGTATGGGCTGAAACAAGTGTGAATTCAATATATTTTCTATCACAAATTTGGTTTGTATGAATTTGGGGAAAGATAGTGGAAAATTAGAGAGAAAATCCCCAAATTCATGAGTAGATTCAAGTTTTAGATTACTCGGGATTGTCTAAGAAGTTAATGATTTGATCTATAGAGTTGCAGAGCTGAATTTGACTTGGAAGGTTGAACAATTTGTACATTAATGACCACTGTAGCATGAGTAAGAGTTCATAGAATCAACGAACGAGATGGTGTTTTATCTTGAGATCAAAAACCGATATGGTGTTCGATCTCGATATCAATGACCGAGATTCGTTGTGATAATTTAAAAAATGATAAATTTTCAAAATTTGAAAAGGTTATTGATCAATGACCAAGATTCATTTTGACAGTTTAGAAAATGAGGAAGATTGATGATTTGTAGTCATTTTGGGCCATTTGGAAAGTCAGAGAAAATCAATGGACAAGATCACTCATGATGGGAGATCGACTGCCTGAATTCACTTGAGTTTTGGATGAAATTGTCTAAGTGTTGAAGTTCACCAATAGAGTTCGCCGATGGTTGATGATCGAGGGATCGACAAGTTTGGAGAAGTGTTGAAGTTTGACTAAAGGACATCTTTGATTGCCGATGGATGATGATAAGGGGATCAACGAGTTTGGCGAAGTGTAATATACCTTGTGTATATTACAATGCTATACATTGAGAATTCACATTAAAAATCTAAGGGACACATACTGCCACAACAATATTAACCTCATGTAGGGTTAATATTCTCGAACCTTGAAATCTTGTTTAATTTGAATAGTTAAAAGGGACTTTCCACTTCAATTAATTTGATTTTGAAGTTAACCCTATGTGCGCTATTTTTTATTTGCTCACATGTAGGAATTTCTATATGTCTTCCAAGGGATGTGGAAAGAGGAAGAGAGGTCCTCAAGAGAGACCAGTTGCAAGTCAACCTAAAGAGATAATCAAAATAATTTAATATCGCAAGGAAATAGTACGAATAAGAAAGAAGAAAACCATAATAGTAGGAGAAGAAGAAACGAGAAAGAAAACCTAGGAAAATACCAAGGATGAAAGAAAGAGAGATGAGATTGAAGTAGAAAAGGTTAGAAGAGAAGGAGAAGAACATGTTAAATATTATAAATCCAAAAATTACCAAACTTTTGAGTTCATTGACTATGTCTTTAGGGTGCAAAATGAATTGAAAGTTGTGCAAAGAGAATTCCGTTGAGCAAATTGTTGTCATTGGTGTCAAAGGACTTATATCATATAAGTATTTAAATACAAGCATCTCATGAAAAATGTGACTTTACATAAAAAGGTGAATTAAAAATGAAGTTATGTGAAAAATATGGCTTTACGTAAAAATATGAATTCAAAATGAAGTTACATGAAAAAGGAGCATTAAAAGATAAAAAAAGTGAATTTACACAAATAACTCAAAAAGTAAAAAGGTATTTGTGCATGGTTTAAAAACCCATGGTATTTTGAAAAGTGAATTAAAAAAAGGGGAATTGATCATTTAATTAATGGATGTCATGTCTTTTTGAATAAACATGACTCTTCATATAGGGTTATGATAAATTATAAAAGGAGAAGATTAATGTGAGAAAAAGTGTGGGTGAAAAAGTAATATTCTTATGAATAACATTTGAAGAAGTGAGAGGAGTGACGATTGAATATCATTTGAGGAGTGATGATTGAATATCATTCAAGGAGTGATGATTAAATATAAGCGAAGATCAAATCTGGTGTTCTAGCAAGTAGATTCGACATTTTATCAAGTAGATCCGATGTTCTAGCAAGTAGATCTAGCGTTCTAGCAAGAAAAACTTGTAAAGGTATATCTAAGGAAGAAGTAGAAGAAGAATCAAGAATATTCGGTGAAGGTAGATATAATGCATAAGTAGCAGAAGAAGAAAGAAGATATAGTGAAGGTAGATCTAAGGAAGAAGCATCAAGTAGACCTGGTGAAGATAAAAGCAACATGAAGAGACATGAAGGAAATGCAGATGTTCAACCTCTAAAGAATAATTTGCAAGCTTGAAAGTAGGTTGGTTCTTACCAACATCAAGCAATGGGGATTAGTGTATCCAATAGGTTGGTGACTACAAATACGAAACAAAGATGTTGGTGTCTCTTGCTAAGTTGGTGCTTAGCGGTGGGGATTGTTGTCTCTAGTAGATTGGTGTATACAAAGATCTGTAAAATTAGGTTGGTGCCTACTAGGATTTGTACCAACGAGGATTGGTATATTTAGTAGGTTGGTGCCTACAAATATTTGTAATAGTGGGTTGGTTCCTACAAATTTTAAAGATATTTTTTTTGTTGTTTTCTCTTGAAAGGGTTTCCACGTAAAATCTTGTTTCTTCCAGACGTTAGATTTTATGTGGTTTCTTCATTATGGTTAATGATTGTTAAAAAAAAAATATAGCCTTATATAGATTCACCCCCCTCTTAGTATAAGTGTGCTCAAGAATAGATCACAGCGGGTTCCTTTGGAAAATGTCTAATCACTAGAAGGGGGATCTTTGGAGAACACATTGATAATCATGAAGGTTTCTTTGCAAACAAGGATCCATTATCTGACAAAACAAACTATGCATTGTGGAGCGTAAAGATGTGAACATATCTAATGGCCCTTGGTTTTGATATTTAGGAATAAGTCATGACTGGTTATACAACTCCAACAACTTCACCAACAAATATGACCAGGAAAAAGTACAACAAAAACAATGCAAAAGACATGAATTCCATCTTGTGCGGTTTGTCAGAATCAAAGTTTGTCAAAGTTGTTGATATTTTATGTAATTTCGGAAGTTATTCCTGAGTGTAATTGTATTTGTTATTCCTAAGTGTAACTGTGAAATTGTTTTATTGATAAGTCATGTCTTTTAGGTCTTTTAGAGTATAAATAGAGGTTATATCGATTCATTTTGATTACTTATTGAATATAAGTACAAGAGAGTAGTACACATATCTAGGAGGCTATTCTTGGTTCATGTCTGGGTCTCTTTGGTCTTGATTTCTTGAAAGAGCATTGTATGACATTATACATATTGGAGGAATCTATACTGAGGAAAGTTTTCATGGTTTTCTCCCCCTTGAGGATATATCTTGTTGTTTTGTGGATATTTGTCTTTCAATTGTGATCCTTTT
>SNQJ01S0165628.1:0-12663 GCA_010110895.2 Picea sitchensis | reverse complement strand
TATTAATCCATCGATTGTAAATATGGACTTAGAAATGGAAATCCCATCATTGTATCTTCAAATTACAATGGATACACCCTTGTCGAAGAAATACCTTGTGTGCAATAAATATGGAAAATAAAGTGCATGTTATAATTCTTCCTAGGCATTTGGTTAGTTCCAGTAATTTATTTTCTCTTATGTATGTGTGGAAGGCATGGAAGAGGAGGGATATTTGGATTCTAGGACATGCTCTTGTTCTCAACATCTTTATTATCCAATTTATCTCTTTTACTGATTACTTGCATATCAACGTATATTTAGGCAACAACTACAAAACAAAAGAGGTGGTGGCCATTTTGGTTAAAAATAAGCTAATGATTGATAGAGAAAGACTTATGATGTGTGTGGTCATGGATTATTAGCTTCCAGGAATGACCCGTTTAGGCTCTACTATGGTGGGGAGCGATCTTACAAGATTGTCATTGAGTATAATACTTAATATTGTCTCCGAGCTTCATTCCGTTTGGAAAGTGAAGAAGCCAAATGAATTATCAAGTTCTCCTCCTCTTGACTTTAATCTGGAGACAAAATGGTCTAACATAGAATGGTCCATGGTCTATAGAAGATATACATAGAGAAACGTGATGAGGGAGACTTAGAGTTGCATGCTATGGAAATCCTTGAAACTCAGGGCCTCGACAATGCCCGTGATCTTGTGCATGTCTACGACTTTCTTTAAAATATCATAGGCTTGATTTCCTGTTGTGGATTTGTCGAAGTTAGTGGAGATATCATGATACCAAAATACAACCTCTATGGAAATTTGTGATACATTTCCATTGAGCTTCCAAAACAGTGGAGCTTCCAAGTAGAAGGATCCACTGAAGTGCTGTATTTTAAGAAATTTATTTGATCGATGGTTTCAATGGTAGAATTGGGTCTCAATGCACACAATATTTTCAATGACCAGGTCTCATTTGTTTGAGGCGAGGATAATTGAGATAAGGAATCTACGTGGTGAGTTGGTAAAATATTAAGAATTAAAACATTGAATGACAATGTGAAAACTCATGGAATCAGATTGATTAGGTGATCACGGGCGGGACAAAATGGGATTTGCAATTTTTCTATCTATTTAATTTTGGATGCGACTACGTGCACCATGTGGTGCTGGTAGTGATGAAAATGACCAATGGCATCATTTCAAAATCTCCAAGCAATGGCATTACCATAAGGAAGAGAAATAAGATGACATTGTTTCAAATCCTCCAACGCAAATGATGATATTGTATATTGATAAAATGCTAGTGGGTTTATGAGCATGAGAATGTTGTGGGAGAAATTTGTATAATTTGAAATGAGAATGCCTTTGCCGACAATATGGTGTGAATAAATATTCTAGAGAGGTTTACGAGAGAGGCCTATATAAGAATATATGAGAGAGGTCTATGATACCAACAATGATCCAATACATGCAATGCAATCCTATAGGGGCCATCCCACCTTCTTGTACATTGTGGACAGTGTTAGCATTGCATCATTTTGGTATGATAGACTAAACGTTTTTGAAGCCCAGGGATAAAGAGGAGTTGTGCAACTACCAAATTAATGCTTTGGGAGTCGAACCTTGTTCATGGTTAACGTTTGCATCTTATTGGAGCCAAGTCTTTGGCATAGTCAGCGTCAGTTATGATACAAAATGTTCGACGTTGTTAAGTATGTCACGATCACTTGAACCACTGGTGCATGTTTATGTCAAACTATATTCACGATAAATGCATATGGAAAAGTGTAATATTGGAATGATTACCTTCGGAAAAAGACAAGAGAAGAACTATGGTTTCCATGTTTTGGATTACCTGCAATTTTTCGTTGGAAGCAATGGCTAGGAAAGAGGTAATCAATTGAATGCAAATCCATTGTATAGGAAATTGGGAATGTAAAGATATCCTCTTGGATGTAAAGAACCTTGATTTGGGTGTCTAAGTTTGTGAAGGCACATTTGGAAATATGCAATCTGAAACAATGGAAAAGAGGCAATTTTATTGCTACATAGAGAGTTGTTTGTCAAATTTGTTGCTGCAATTACAGAAGACATGCGGAACCAATGATGCACATAGTATTCTATTGTGAATACTCTTTACATTAATATGTTGATTGGGATACAACTGTGCAATATTTCTATTCTTGATAGGATCATGGTTCATAGAGGAGGCAACTGGTAAAGAGGGTTGGGGTATGTATTTTTCCTTAGTTAGAGAGAGAGAAACTAGTGAGATAGACTGGACAATAGGGTTTGTTTTCAGTCTCATACATTACTGTCTGGGATTAGAAGTATGACATATGAGATATTCCTTGGTTAGGGAAAATATGCTGTGGATATCTTTAAGAGGTTCGAGGTGTTGGACCGTAAATTGATGGAATCAAATATGAATTTGTTGGATGATACAAATTTAGAGGCTATGGATGCTACATTATACAATTACATGATTGGATCATTGAGGTATTTGACGAATACACGACCATATATATGTTTTGTTGTGAACACCATGAGTTAGTACATGGTTGACCCCAAAAATGTTCACCTGATTGCAATAAAACATGTGACGAGGTAAATTAAAGGTACAATGGATTATGGGATCAATTATGTTGCAGACAATGATATCATTCTACTTGGATATTCAGATTTAGATTGGGCCGATAGTGCTGCAAACCAGAAAAGTACATTGGGATGTTACTTCACATTAGGATTTGATATGATTTCATCAATCAGTAAGGAGCAGTCATGTGTAGCACTTAGTACATCTGAGGCAGAGTATGTGGCATCATGTGAAGCAAGTTGTGAAGCAATTTGGCTTAAAAAATTGTTGACTGGAGTATTTTATATTGCGATGGAGTTGACTTGTATCTTGTGTGACAACCAGAGTTGTATAAAGTTATCAAAGTACCCAATGTTTCATGATAGGTCGAAGCATATTGAAATCATGTATTACTATATCAGGGATATGGTGCATAAGGGAGCAATGAGGCTTCAATATGTGTATATCGATTAGTAGGTTGCAGATGTGTTGACAAAGCTATTGTCAAGGATGAAGTTTGAGTACTTCAGGGACAAGCTCGGCATAGTCCCTCTTTCGAGGGAGTGATGGATTAGATGTTATCGCAGGGTAGTGGATGTCATGATGACATGTTGTAGCTATTGGAGAGCTACCCACCATCCCTGGATGCATGCTGAAGAGACGAGGTACATATGTTATCGCAGGGTACTAGAGGTCATGCATAAGATATCTGAGTTTTATAAGTCATGTCTTTTAGGTCTCTTAGAGTATAAATAGAGGTTATGTCAAGTCATTTTTTTATTACTCATTGAATATAAGTACAAGAGAGTAGTACGCACTTATCTAGGAGACTAATCTTGGTTCATGTCTAGGTCTCTTTGGTCTTGATTTCGTGAAAGAGGACTGTATGACATTGTACATGTTGGAGGAATCTATATTGAGGAAAGTTTGCAGGATTTTCTCCCCCTTGAGGGTTTCCATGAGGATATATCTTGTTTTTCTGTGGATATCTATGTTTCAGTTGTGATCCTTTTTCATATTAAATAATAATATATATATACAATATCATCTCTCTTGAAAAATCAACAAAAGTAATGCATTACAAATTGACAAAGAAAATTTGGGACAAAATTCAAAACATTTATGAAGGCGATGACAAGGTTAAGAAGGATAAGCTCCAAACTCATAGAAGATAGTTCTAGAGTATGAAAAGTGAAAAAAGAATAAAATGTTGCATCCTCTCTCCTCTGCATGGATGATATTATTAACACCATCAAAGGACTTGGTGAAATGGTTGAAGAATCGATGATTGTACAAAAGGTGTTAAGGTCACTCCCCTTAGGACTTGATGCCAAAGTTTTCACTATTATATAAATGAAGGACCTTGACAAATTAAAAATGGATGAATTTCATGGGATTCTCACTGCATATGAAATGAGGACTGAAAAAGAAAATCCATCAAAGAAATAAACAACTTTCAAGGCTTCAAAGAAGATGAAGAAAAACAAATGAAAATAAAGTGATTGTTCCAACTATGAATTGGATGCATATGAAGCACACTTTGTGAGAAAGATAAAATATGGATCTCGAAAACACAAATGTAAGAATCCCTTTAATTTCTTTAATTATGGAAAAGTAGGAAATTTTGTCGCTAAGTGTCCATATGTGAAAAATGAAATTAGTGATGATGAAGAAGACCATAACATAAAGAAAGGGAGAAAACATCATGAAAATAAAAATAAACAAAAATGAGACAAGCATGAAAAGAAGAAGAACTCTTATAAGAAGAAGAAGAGACTTTGCTCAAAAGGGGTTAGTGACTTGTCTGAAGAAAGCAGGGAAAATAATTCTGATAGTGATAGAGAAGAAACTCTCTTTATGGAAGTCAAAACAAATATTGATGAAGATAAAGGGAAAGAAATGATGGATTCAGAAGAAGAGGAAAATGATGAAATGGATGGGGAAGTGGATCTTGAAGAAGAACTCATGTGTGCCTTAAGTGAAATAAATAATCTTAGGAAAAATAATTCAAAACAAAAGGAGAAGCTGTATAAATATGAAGAAGAGCATCGTGATTCAAAAGCCAAAATGTCACAAATCCTTTAAGAAATAGAAAAAATTATTATGAGCCTAAAGGTTCAACTAGAAGAGGCAAGAAGGATAAAATAAGTGGTGAGAATCTAGTTGAAGGAAAATGGAGAAAATTGCAAGAAGCTAGACTTTGGAATTTTTTCCTTAATAAATGAACTGAAGAAAAAAACTATTGAGTCAAATTTTAAAAAGGGTGATGAAACCTTAGATGATATCCTCAATTGGCAAAGGTCTCCATTGATTAAGACTAATCTTGGCTATGGTAGGAGTGATATGACTAACATAGAATATTCAAAAGATATAGAGCCATCAAAGAAGGTAAATGAAGGAAAAACTAAAAGCTATGTTGATGTACTCAAAATATCCACCAGTGATAAAGACAAAAGGAAGAAACAAAATGATGTTCCATAGACAATTGAAATTCCTCTCAAAGAAAACAAGGATAGATTCAAAAGATGTTTGCCACTGAGACTGCCTCACATGACCTGGTATCAAAATTCTTTCTTTGGTTATTGTTATTATTGTAATCATTTTGGTCATAAGGAAATAAAATGTATAGAACATGTAACAAACAATTAGGTGTGGAACAAAACAATAAGTACTTATTGGTTCTCAAATAGAAATTACAATTCATTTTCCCTTTATTTGATTACAATGTTGTATGTTATAAGTGTAACAACTATGGGCACATAGAAGGTCTTTGTAGAAGTGGCATTGTAGAATATCCTAGACAAAACAAGGAAGTGGATACCCTTTCCAAACAAAATAAAGAACCCACAAGAGTTTGGAAAAGGAAGCAGGAGCAAGAAAAGAAAAAGAAGGAGGAATATATGCTTGTGTTAACTTCCCTTCACACTCAAAACAAAGGAAACAAATGGTATGTTGACAGTGTATTCTCAAGCCACATGATAGGGGACAAGAAAACGTTTCACACTTTGAAGGAAGTAAATGAAGGAAATGTAAAATTTGGAGATAATGCCACCATAAGGATAGCTGGAAAATCTACTCTTGTTGGCCCACATTTTCTATTAAACCAAAATACCTATTAATTTATGATACAATTTCTAGAGTTAACAGATCCATGGGAGGTTTTTAAACCATGTCACGATTCCAGAAGGATGTGTTGATCACCAAGTCAACAATGTCCCCCTTATCACCAATTGAGGTACTCGATACCAACTGAGTGGACTCAAACCTGTGACTTTTTGCTCTGATACCAATTGTTGGCCCATGTTTGCTGTTAAACCAAAATGCCGACCTATTAATTTTTGATACAACCGCTAGAGTTAACTGATCCACGAGAGGATGTTAAACCATGCCACGAGTCTCGAAGGATTTGTTGACCACCAAGTCAACAAATCTTAGTCTTGATAATGGAAATACTAAAACAAAGAATGTCTTGTATGTTGAAGGGTTGGAACATAATATTCTCAATGTTAGTCAAATGTGTGATCATGTACATACTCTCAAATTTGTTTCTCAAATCTATAAGATAAGGAATAAAGGCTTAGGAAGGTTAGTATCGAATGCATATAGAACATAAAATAATGTATATATTCTCAATGAAATCCAGGGATAAAATTTCTTTATGGAAAAAATAGATGAGAGCTTGTTATGGCATAAAAGAATGGGCCATAGGAACTTCAATAATTTAGTGAAAATAAACACTAAATAAGCAGTGAGAGACATGCCAAATATTTCTAAACCTTCAAAGACTCTTTGTAAGCAATGTCAATATGGAAAAAAACAAGAGAAAGCTTCAGTAAGCCATTAGAACTCGTTCATATAGATATATGTGGGACTACAAGAACATAAAGTCTACAAGGTGAAAATTACTTCATGTTGCTCATTGATGATTATTCTAGAATGACATGGGTTACATTCCTAAAAGAAAAATTTGAAGCATTTGAGAAGTTCAAATCATTCAAAGCCTTGGTTGAAAATGAAACTAATTTGAAAATCAAGTGCTTGAGATTAGATATAGGAGGTGAGTTTATCTCAAATGAATTGGAATAATTTTGTGAGACTCATGGAATAAAGATACATTTTTCAGCTGCAAGAACTCCACAATAGAATGGAGTGGTAGCAAATAAAAATTGAATCATACAAGAGATGGAAAGAACAATGTTAAATGAAGCCAAGCTATCAAATAGGTTTTTGAGAGGAGCAATCAACACCGCAATATAGATTTTGAATAGAGGGAAAATCAGAGTCAACAATAACAAAACACTATATGAATTATGGAAGGGTAGACCAACAACATTTAACTACTTCAAAATTTTTGGAAGCAAGTGTTACATAAAGAGAGATTATGGGGATTTAGGTAAATTTGACTCCATAGCTAATGGAGGTATCTTTCTTGGTTATTCATCAAGAAACAAAGCTTACAGATGTTACAATACAACATTGCGTAAAATCATAGAGAGTGCACATGTAAGAGTGGATGAAGCAGGGCATCATAAGTTGAGAGAACAAGTAAATGCTCAAACAGATGAGCCAAGCTACAACGATGAAAAAGAATAAGGAGAAGAAAATGAAGAACAATAAACAAAATGCTAATATACAAAGACACCATCTAGATTTTCCCAAAATAATCATTTGGAAAATCTAATTCTTGGTGATAAATATATAGGAGTTCATACTAGAAGAAGACTATAAAGTGCACCCGAACATGCAAAATTATCCTTGATATCTAAATTAGAGCCTAATAATTTTACAGAAGCCAAGGAAGATAATAATTGGATTGATGCTATGGAATACAAGCTGAATCAAATTGAGAAGAATGAAACAAGGGAACTTGTTCAAAATCCAATAGATAAAAATGTGATTAACACCAAGTGGGTTTTTAGGACATTTTAAATGAAGATGGACAAGTAATAAGAAATAAAGAAAGATTGGTTTGTAAAGGTTATGCTCAAGTTGAAGGTATTGATTTTGAAGAAACTTTTTCCCCGGTTGCAAGACTAGAAGCTATCAGGATGTTTTTGGCATTTGCATGTTTCAATAAATTCAAAATCTACCAAATGAATGTCAGGTCTTTCTTTATTAATGGAAATTTAGAGGAATACATATACATTGATTAACCAAAATGATTCTTATTATTAGAAAATAAGGATCATGTGTGCAAATTGAAGAAAGCACTTGCGGGATAAAGCAAGCTCCTAAAGATTGGTATTCAAGACTTGATAAATATCTACAACAACAAGGCTTGAAAACAAGATATGCTGACAATAATATTTAAATCAAGACAGTAGGAGAAAATCAGTTGATTGTTGTATTTTGTGTAGACAACATCACTTTTGGAGGAAGTATTAACAAAATGTGCTAAGAGTTTTCAATAGAAATGTAAAAGGAATTTGAGATGTCTATGCTTGGTGAATTGTCATTCTTTATTGGATTAAAAATATCTCAATATGAAAAAGGAATATTCATTTTTCAAACCAAGTATATAAAGGAAATGTTGAAGAAATTCAGAATGAAAGACTGTACACTAGTTATCACACCCATGGTCACAGGTTGTAAATTGAGAAAAAATGATGAATCTCTAGAAGCAAATGAAACATTGTACATGTCAATGATTGGAATCCTACTATATGTGATGGAATCAAGGACAGACATTATGCAAGCAGTAGGATTGGTTGCATGGTTTCAAGCTTCACCAAAATAAACTCATGTCCAAGTAGTGAAAAGGATATTCAAATATCTAAAGGTCACCCTGGACATCAACTTATGGTACTCAAGAAGTGAATATCTTACTATAAAAGCATATACATATGTAGATTGGGCATGCAATATTGATGATAGGAAAAAAAGAAGTGGAGGAGCATTATTTCCAGGGAATAGTCTAGTGTCCTAATCGGGAAAGAAACAATCTTCATTTTCCCTATCCACCACAGAGGCTGAGTATATAGCAACAACATCATGTTGCAAAAAAGTTCTTTGGATGAAGGAGACATTGACATATATTAAGGTAGAATATGGTCATCCAATCTCAATAATTTCTCACAACAAAAGTGCAATAAATATTTGAAAGAATCCTATTATGCACTCGTAAACCAAACATATTCCAATCAAATATCACTTCTTAATAGAACAAGTAGTAGAACAAAATGTCAAGATGGAATCTATTACCACCAAAGAAAAAAATTCAAATATTTTCACAAAATCTCCTTCCCAAAGAGACATTTGAATATCTCAGACATAAATTTGGAGTGATATCCATCTCATCTAGTCACTAAGTGCTTAAGGAGAAGCACAAACTCAGGGGGAACACTCCTTTTCCATTGATGTCAAAGGGGTAGAGTTGCAGAAAGGGGGAGAGTTGCAGACAAAGAAGGAGATTTACAGAAAAAAGGAGAGTTGCAGACAAGGGGAGGCTTGCATACAAGGGGAGAATTCTCTTTGATTATGTGTTTTAATTACAAGATTTCCATCATTGACAAAGGGGGGGATTGTTGAACAAATTTTTGTCACTGATGTCAAAGGACTTATATCATGTAAGTATTCAAATATAAGTGTCTAATGAAAATTGTAACTTTATGTAAAAAGGTGAATTCAAAATGAAGTTACGTGAAAAATGCGACTTACATAAAAAGGTGAATTTAAAATGAAGTTACATGAAAATGAATATTAAAAGATAAAAAAGTGAATTTATGTAAAGAAGTCAAAAAGTAAAATGGTATTTTCCCATGGTTTAAAAACCCATGGTATTTTGAAAAGTGAATTAATAAAGGGGAAATTAATTATTTAATAAATGGATGTCGTGTATTTTTGAATAAACATGACTCTTCATGTAGGGTTATGATAAAGTATAAAAGGAGAAGAGTAATGTGAGAAAAAGTGTGGGTGAAAATGTAATATTCTTATGAATAAAATTTGAAGAAGTGAGAGGAGTGATGATTGAATACCATTTGAAGAGTGACGATTAAATATCATTTGAGGAGTGATGATTGAATAACAATCAAGGAGCAACAATTAAATATTAGAGAAGATTAGATCTGGTGTTCTAGAAAGTAGATCTGACATTCTAGCAAGTAGATCTGGTGTTCTAGCAAGTAGATATGACATTCTAGTAAAAACAAATTATAAAGGAAGAAGTAGAAGAAAAAGTAAGAAGATCTGGTGAAGGAAGATCTAAGACAAAAGTAGTAGAAAAAACAAGAATATCCGGTGAAGGAAGAGATAAGGCAAAAGCATCGAGCAAACCCGGTGAAGATAGAAGCAACAAGAAGAATTGTGAAGAAAATTCAGATGTTCAACCTCTAAAGAATAATTTTCAAGATTGAAAGTAGGTTGGTGCCTACCAACATCAAGAAATGGGGATTGGTGTCTCCATTAGGTTGGTGCCTACAAACATCAAACAAAGAGATTGGTGTCTCTTTCTAAGTTTGTGCTTAGCAGTGGGGATTGGTGCATGCAATAGAATGGTGTCTATGAATATCTGTAAGAGTATGTTGGTGCCTACCAAGATTTTTACTAGTGGGGATTGGTGTATTAAGTAGATTGGTGCCTATAAATATTTTTAACAGTGGATTGGTGCCTACAAATTATAAAGATAAGTTTTTGTTATTTTCTCCCGAAAGGGTTTCCATGGAAAATCTTGTGTCTTCTAGTTGTTATACTTTATGTGGTTGCTTCATTATGGTTAATGATTGTTAAAGAGAAAAAATATAGACTTATATTGATTCACCCTCCCTCTCAGTATAAGTATGTGCTCAACAAATTATATAGTAGTGTTGATTAAGGTTGGTTGTCATTGATGTCAACCCTTGAAGAAAGCCTTGTAGCACAAAGGTTTGGGTAATGGACCCAAGATTGTTTGATGTAAATATGACTCATTATTGTTTTTTCATGGTTGATAAGAAGTAAATATGGATGAACTCTAAAGTGGTCCCCTTATGGTGAAATCCCTCATGGGAAGACGCTTTGTGGACTAGTAAGAGAACCCATGCTTAATTGTGGAATAATGAGATGAAGGACAATGATTTTTCCAGGGAAACTATCCTATATGGATAGTTCTTGTCATGCCATTTCCGGTGGTATGTAGAACGTCACATAACTCCTCACGGTTAGAGAGTTATGACCATGTGAAGTTGGAGAACCAGGTTTGGAGTGGACCCAAGTTTGTTTGATGAATAGGTATGATTTTTTCTATATTTGAAGGTATATATTCTAGATGGATAGTACATTTCATTTCCATTTACGTTGGTATGTGGAATTTCACATAACTCCTCACAGTTTGAAGTTATAGCCTTCTGAGGAGTTGGAGACCCTCATATGTCATCTAGAAGCCCCAAAAGGTCAAAGTAGTCAAAGAAGTGGTCAAAGTGGTTTAAGAATTTTAAAGGTAAATAATAAAAGTGAAATGATGAGTGTATTATAATTCAAAGTGAATACAAAATATATTAATTTAATAATAAAATTCAATGGATAAATTAAGTGGTTAACCCTAAAATAAGGAAAATTAGATAAAGTGACCTAGAATATGTTTTTAAGGAAGCTACTTTCTTGAGTATAAATAGAGGCAAATCTCTAATTTTAAACACACTTGAGAATGGACCCAAGTTTGTTTGATGGATAACGGTATGATTTTTTCTATATTTGAAGGTAATAATATTCTAGATGGATAGTACATTTCATTCCATTTCTGTTGGTATGTGGAATTTCACATAACTCCTCACAGTTTGAGAGTTATGGCCTTACGAAGTTGGAGGACCCTCATATGTCATCTAGAAGCCCCAAAAGGTCAAAGTAGTCAAAGTGGTCAAAGTGGTTTAAGAGATTTTAAAAGGTAAATAATAAAGTGAAATGATGAGTGTATTATAATTCAAAGTGAATACAAAATATATTATTTCAATAATAAATTCAATGGATAAATTAGAAGTGGTTAACCCTAAAATAAGGAAAGTGGGCCAAGTGACCTAGAATATGTTTTTAAGGAAGCTACTTTGCGAGTATAAATAAGAGGCAAATCTCTCTAATTTTAAACACACTTGAGAATATTGAATATCTATAGGTGTATGAGGTAACCAAGGATATATAATCCTAATTTCTAAGGGAAGGTGAAGAAAAGAAGGCCAAAATGCAAGGAAGGATAAATTCTTTTGATGGTGCTTTCTAAGGTATGTTATTTACAGGTCATCTCACCATTTTCGCTATAACTTGTTTTCTATAATGATTAAGATAATGAAATGGCTATGCCATTGTGAAAACATACCCAAGTATCTGTGGTAAACAATTCATCTTGTGTTTCGTTGTATTTTGGGAGTTACACTCCGTGGAAAATAGGGTTTGTGGCTAGTCCTGAAACTAGTCAAAAATAGGTGTTTCGGGTAAAAATGTCATAACTTCTTCATAATAGATCCAAATTCAGTGAGACAAAACGTATTGGTTAGGGTATAGCCTTTAGTTTTCTTTGTAACATTTTCAGATCAATTCAACAAACATTTCGTGTGGGGCATGCTCTCTAGAATAAGCCAAAATTCAGCAAGGTATGCCATTTTTGCTATAACTCCTTTTCTGAGAGGTTCCAAGTAGTGACACCTAGAGGAATTGAATAAAACACACTGAATAACATTGTGTATAAGTTTTAGATATTTATACATTACATGTTCAAAGTTATGACTACTTCAAGTTAGGGTTGTTGAATAATCCAAAACTAGGCATGTGAGACTAAAGAAAAGTTTGATGAAAATGCTAGTATCTTGTTGTTAAAGTTAAGGAAGGTTTGCAGGAATGTGATCATATACACTAGGTATATTATAGAGCTACAAATCAGAATTGGATTATGAAATTGATGAGAGATTTTGGTTGAGGTACATGTTGAGTACATGGTTGAGACAAGTAGTTGATGAGTTGGCACATACATGAGGTGTATAGTTGATGATGCTGGTAATTGATGAGTCATAGTTGATGAGTAGTTGAAACATGATTGGTACATACTTGGTACATGGTTGGATGCACTTGTTTATGGTACATATTGATTACAGGTTGTTTGGTACATGTTGGTGCATGGTTGATGCACTTGTTTATG
>SNQJ01S0165627.1:0-21020 GCA_010110895.2 Picea sitchensis | reverse complement strand
GGAATCATTGGGGTAGATTGAGATAGAAATGAACCAGGAAAGCTCCAGAAAGAAAAAGAATACTCAGGAGGCCATCCAAGAGATGATCTAGATTGATTTACTTAAAATCAATGAATGGTTGGTTAATCCGAGTTCACTATATCAAGCCACAGTCCAATAAGTGAACAAGATCCAGGAGAAGCTTCCACAAATACAGAAGAAGATGTTTGCCTTCGAATTGAATGAAAGGATTGAGCCTTCAATATTCGTGGTAGCATTGATTGACAGGTGCACTCAATGCATTGAACAGGGAAAAACGAGTGTAGCTGAAAGAAAATGAAAAAGAATGCACAACGTCCACTCTCTCCACCCACTCTACCTTTCACCCTCCAACCGTCACTTACCCTGTCTATCCCTACCACCCTCATTCTTGCATCCACTCATCCCACCTCCTTATTAGAAACTTGTTCCCACATCATTACATTCGGGAACAATTACTCTCTCCCATAACCATTATCCATCCCATAACTAGCCAACGTTGAGCTACTTGTTTAATCATTCCTCCATGTCTTCAACTACAATTATTTATCCTAGTGAACACATCTGAAGGGATAGATGGAAACAAGATCAAATGTAAAAGATAGTATGCCAAATGATTGACGTGGCCTTAATGGACATGTGTACCCAACTAAAATATCAAAGGAAAGTGAGCGCATCTGGAAGAAGACAAAGAAATAGAGGAAGCACCAACAAAACTCAACAATATTTGCATGTTGTTATTTTATTCAGATGTATTCTATTTTTAGTCATATACTGTGAGAAGTCCAACGGTTTTCAGTTGTGACAAATTTTGTATAAATAGATAGATTTAAGATCTATTCAAGGATCCTTCTTGGTGAATGTAAAAGATAAACTATTTTGAGTATTAATACAAGTGCAGACAGAGATTCTAAGTTTTGTTCAATTTGAGTTATGTGCTCCCTCTGTGTTTCCATTTCTCTGAATTTCTTTCTGTAATTATTGAAGAGTGATTGATTACAATTTAGTACTAAATCTACTATGATCATATTATATCAACAGTTCATTCAGTAAACAAATTTTCCTCTGTTATTACTGTGATTAAATCAAGACCTATGATCTGTGTGAATTACTACATGTTTATATCCTGTTCAAGGGTGCATCTTCTACTTTTCGTCTACTGCAAACAAGGTGAGACTTATATGTAATTTATACTTGACTTTGTTTTAACAGTTTTGTAAATATTTCTACATCATTCAACATTATAATTGCGACTCAGATAATGAGATACATCCTCTATATTGTCTTATCATTAATTTCATTTAAATATTATTTCTCAGAAAATAGAAGGTAGAAAAAGCACTCATAAAAACATTTCATTTAAAACCTTTGATCCCTGACATTATTCTCCGAGCCTTAGAATCAATCTCAGAAACAACAACTACCTTGCTTGGTGGACGAAAGGACATATATGTAATCCATCGAGATGGATTCCCAAGGCCTCTCAGGAGTAGGAAGAGGGGTGTATAAGCCTTGCTTCTTGATGGTTGGCTTGGAAATGGCACATGCAATGCAAGATCTGATATACTTTCTGATGTCTTGTCAAAGTTTTGGCCAATAAAAATGTTTTTGTAGAACAACCACAGTTTTCTCCATGCCAAAATGTCCTACCATCCAACTGTAGTGAGCCTCCCAAATCATCTTTGCAGGAATAGAGAGATGTCCCAGATGGAATAACACTCTCTCCTGAATGTGAAAATAGGTGACATTCACTCCTGTACCTAAGAGTTGATACGTGTCAGTGAAGTCTAGATCTTGTTGATAAAGTTGGGGCCACACAGATGCCTCATGTCCATAGGAATTGAGAACAGTGGTGAGTGCGACCATGGGAGGTCGTCTGAGGTAGTCAACGACACAATTTGTTCTCCTTGTCTTATACTTGATGTTGATATGGAACTGTTGCATGTAGGTGGACCACTTCTGATGGCGGTTGTTCTGCATCTTCCCCTGTGTCTGTATGAACTGCAGAGGCTTGTGATCACTGTGGATGATTATCTCCTTTCCCAGAATGTAATGTTTCCATTGACGACATGCTTGTACAATGGAATACATTTCCTTGTCATAGGTGGGGTATTTCCGGACAGTATCTGAGAGTGTCTCACTATGGTATGCTACCAGATGACCATGTTGAGTGAGAACTGCACCTACAACATAGTCGGATGCATTAGTATCAATCTTGAATGGTTGTTACAGATTGGGTAAGGAGACTGTTGTTCCTGAGTTTTCACTTAAGGCTCAAAGCACAATGTTAGCCATCAGGAAATAAGGAAAGTTTAAAAGTTTTCTTTTTCTATCTCAGTTATGCAAGAAAAATTCCTTAAAATGAATTAATAGTATAACAACTCAGAGGTCGTTTTTTGTGTCTGAGTTAAATTTGAAAATATTGGATGCAATGAGAGAAAAACATAAATTTGTTAGACAAAGTACGACATCAAATACAAAAGAATCTTACTTCGTTACAGAAGAAGAAAATGGATAATGTAACCTTTAATGAAGCATAAAATATAGTAATCTAATTAACTCATAGGTCTTGTATTTGCTAATAGCCAATACAGAGGAAAATTTGTTTGTTATCAGATAATTGAATGAAATATAACCACAGTAGATGTTGTACTAAATTTCAATTAGCCATTCATCAATGAAGTATATAAAGGATGTTGGAATGTGGAAAGACAAAAGAACACATAACTCAAACTAGACGAAATGTGTAATCTCTGGTCTGCACTTGTATTAATCCTCAATGAGGAGAGTTTTCTCAATTACAACCGGCAAGAAGAAGCCTTTGTTTATTCTTTCGAATATGCATTTATACAAAAGTTCTCAACCTCAAATGGTTGGAATTTACCTATCTTTTAGAATAATTAAAATTTCAAAATATAGAAGTTGGAACACTTCACTTGCATTCTTCTTGATCTTCTCGTAATGCTCGCATACGCATTTTCCTTGTCTGTCTTCTAGCTCTAAAATATATAATGTACATAGATTGTATCATTTGTTTCCAGAGGTACTACCTTTTCCCTTCTCAATACATTTGATGCATCTAGCCACAAATTGAGCTATGAAACTGGAAGATTTTGTTAAGTTATTGGCCTAAAAAATGTATAATTTATTTTCTAGCTGAGACAATCTCTCTTCTATTCTTCTATCCTCTCAAATGATAGAATGTAGTTGTAGATTAGGCTTCACCAACCATCTATATATTTGATCAATATTGGCCTATTTCATCTGTGCTATTTCAGCTTGGGCTTCTTCCATACGTGTCTTAATGTCGAGCTGATGTTTGGCTATATCAATCTAACCTAGTATTCCAGAGCTATCTTCTTTATCAAGGCCTAGTAATTATTTTTTGAGTGAACAAAAAACCTCTTCACAAGATTCTTTCATTTCCTTAGCCATTTTCCTACCTTCGGCTATGTTTGACTCCCAAGTCTTTACTATAATATCGCCTCTGGTTTGCTCCGAAATGGACAATCCAGAAGCCATAGCTCTTCTTTCTGTTGCTGATGATATAACCACTTCTTGGAACGTAGTCTAGGAAATGATAGCCTCTCTCTCTCTTAAAAAAGCATTACTTAATGCTTCATCCATCACCTGAGAATGATCTTAGATGATTTTTACTTTAGAGAGAAGGATTTGCTGAGTTGTTTCCAGTTGCTTTAGCACTTCCAATTCTTGAGCTTGAAACAATGTTATATCCACAACCCTTTTCTCATTGGAACTGACCTTGTCTTCTAATTGTTTTATAAACTCATCTTGTTGGATAGTCCGTCTTTCGCTCACTTGCATATTATTGTGCATTTCATCAAGAATGGACTGGAGTAGTTGGATTTCTTGCTTATCACTAGCTCTAGCTTGTTCAAGCCCTTTATTGACTTCATCTCTGACATTCTTTTCTGTAGTCCTTATTTGATTTTGCAACTGACTTATCACCTGATTCTTTTGCTTCAGTTTTTCTTTCATATTATCAACTGAGAACAGGTTAGCCATTGCAAAATCTCCCAAAGAGACTGCTACCTCTGTAGCAAAGTCTTCTTCTTCCAAATTTTGTCCATCCAATAGTACTCTATGCTTTTTGATGGTCACACCTTCTTTCTGGTGTATTTCCTTCTTCATCGCATCTTTCCTCATCTTAGTGAAACAGAAATCAGAAGGAGGTAAATCTTTAATAGGGATAGGCGTGATATCTCCTATGAGTATTACCTCTACATTAGGGTTTCCTCTGGTGAATTGAAATGGCATGAAAACCTGAATGGGGTGATCGATTTCTGTAGATAGGTATTTGTCGGTTCCATCTATAGTTGATTTATCTAATGAAGACAATGGCCTATCTTCTCCTTGATTTATTAATGTCTCTGATTGATCTTTGGCCTGGTCATCCGATGTCTCTGTCCCCGGGATATCTTTTTTTTGAGTTGAGATCTCAGATTTTTCTTAGTTTTCCAAGGCTTCTTGTTTGCTAGAGCTTCTGACTTTTGGATTATGGGCCTCTATTTGTTGTGTAGCAGGGGACATTGGGTTTTCCCCTTGTAATACTTTCGGAAGACTACTTCTTCGATGTTTTTGGAAGTTGTAAAAATCAATCATTTTATCAGGTAATACGGCTCAAACTTGGCTCATAACTTCTTGGTAAGATCTCACCCCTCAGAACATTTCGTCCTAAGGGGATTCTTCATGTTCATACTTTTTGAGATTACAACTGGCCATATGGTTACCCACAACCTTCTACGGGTCATGTTTCTTAAATTCAATGTTAACCAGTTTTAGTTCTTCTAAGGCCACAACCTCCACTTTGGAGTGGCCAAAATCCAATAAAGAAAATGCACTAATCTGTAAGGGAAAAGATAGGCATACCTTTTTTTGTACTTCTTTGAGCTCTTTGCTAATTCCCCCGAGTATAGTTTGTCATGCGACCTCGCGGCACACTAGTCAATCTGTTAAAAAATGTGGTAAAGCATATGGGGGAACCGAGAAACCAAAAACTCGGATGTAAGAGAAGTGTTCCTTGATGTACCAGTCTGCCACTTTATTTAGGTTAGCCACAACTATGTCTGAAATTCTATAAGGTGCATGACAAAAAATAGCAATGTGCATCGTCACTATTACCCAATTACAGATTTCATAAAAGAAGTCCTTCGCCTTGTCTTCCCATAGTTTTGAATGATAAATATGAATTGGTTTTGCACTATCTGGAGCCTAGATCCAACCCATCAGTGGTAAAGGCGTCATGAAATAGATGGCGTCCATGATATAAGCTGACATGTAAAATGAAGTTGATTTCCCCTTGGCTTTATTTGCCCGGTATTCTGTAATTTCACTAGTTAGACTGTTTGACAACATCTTGGCCCAGTCGAAAGAATAACCTTCCGCCACTGTGTGTATAATGGGTACCCATGGTAGAAATAAATGGGATGTGTTCTCTTTTCCATAATGTTTGCACATCATCATGGCTATATACATGAACTATTGTTCTAGCGATGAGATTGAGTATATACCATGAGAATCGGCTCTAAACTTTTCGGGGCATGAGCACCAATCCTTAATCAAGTCAAAAAGATTCTTTCCATATTGATCACACTCCTTCTTGTTAAAATTCTCTAGAAAACTGGCATTGTAAATGAAGTTTGATGTTGAAGACAATTTATACATCACTTGTATGTGTTCTTGCCGAAATGACCCAACTGCTACCTTATGAGAATTGAAAATAGTTCTAGTTGGGATATCCACATGATCTAGTGCCCATTTAATCATGTCATTGTAGGGAAAAAGAATCGGCCTTGTTTCTACCTTATGTGTTTATGCCTGAGAAATAGTCTTGTATTTGGTAGATAAGTCTTTCTTTTCGTTGTCACTTGAATCATCAGGGCAGTTTATCAGCTCGTACTGTAGGATGTTGAATACATTCATCCAAGTTTTAACTGTGTTTATACTTCTGGGTGAGGTGTCGAAGATAACCTCTGAACTCTGGCTTGAACTCTCACTAGTTTCTTTGGCTGCTTTTTGTGGCGACATGGTAGCAGTTCTTAAAAAAACTGTTATTTGTCACAGAACATGCACAAGACTAAGTATCTTGTTAAGCAAGCTCTAGAAAAACGTGAATGTAATTTAAAATGAAAAAGTCTTTCTTGCCTTAGACGCCTCGACCTGCGTATACCTTCACTAACAGTACATTTAATTCTTTTAATAAAAAGATTTGACCATTAACGCAATATCTTATTTGAAATCATTTCCCCGGGCTGGTCATTTAATAACATTAATGGTCAATTTTCGTGATCGGAAAAGAAATTTGAAATCACCCATATCGTAATCAGCATAAAATCAACGGTAAAATAAAAGTGTTTTATTTGTTAATAAATTGAGTTTATACGTTAATTAATTATGTTTAGCTTAATCCATTTTGGGGTTTCGGGTCTCAGGTTAACCTATTTCAATTCAAGCTAAGATTCCCGAATCGCGAAATGGCGATTTATTAATTAATATTAATCATGTTTAACATTTTAATTTATCATGATTAATTACGGGTTTCATGACTTCGGGTGTCGGGATTTCAGGTTGTCATTCGAGACAAGATTCCTGAGACACAAAGTTGCGATAAGATTTATTTATCATTAATCATTATTAATTGTTTAATTAACCTGGTTTAATTTAAGTTGGTTTCACAATTTCGTGTATCGAGACTTTGGTGATCACTCGAGGCATGGATCCCCGAATTGAGAAGTCTTGATATGATTAATTTGTATTAATCGTTTTTAATGATTTAATTAACATGGCTTAAAACTTATCGCAGTTTTGTGATTTCGCATGTCGGGACATTAAGATTCATTACATGTTGGACTGTTAGGTCTGCGAAACCCCGAGACCTGACATTTTTAAGATTGTCTTTAGTGATTTGACCTTTCAACTAGTGGGTGGCTCCATAACTTTTAAGAATTTAGGATCGTTGTATTAAATGGAAGACCCCATCAATGGTGATATCCAAGTGTGTGTTTGTCTTTATTTAAAAAAAAAAAAAACTTATTTATGTCTAAAGTTTGGAAAAAATATATCCTTCAACATAGGCTCCATCTAGGGATCACGTCTCCCTGCGGGACGAGAAGAACAGTAGAACAAGTGCCTTTATTGGGTAAATGGAGTCATTATTGCATTTTGTGAAACAAATTCTGAAAGAAGGCACACATAAAAACTTAAGATTTCATCTTTATCTCTAAAAACTTTCAAAACTAAATCATTTACTGATCTCAAGTTTAGGCTTATCAATGGCTTCCTTTTCTTAAAACTGACTTCATATTTGTTTAAGATAATCAAAAGAACCTTAATCGTTCTAGCAGGCTCTGTTTGATTTTGTTCGCATCAAGGTAAAGTAATTTTAGTTTTTTTAGTCAGGGAGTCCCATGTTAGCTTAGAATGTAGATCTAGTCGAAAAGAGAACTAGTTACCAGAGTACATTATAATTCATGTATAACAACCTTGTAGATATCATAGACATTGCTTCACTGCCAGCAAGCCTGTTCAGTACCCCGGTGAAGTTATCTAATTTCCCATATTGAATTTCCTTTCACCACTTCAATTGGTAATTTTTCATTTAAATGATGAGATGAGGGAAATCGTTTGATGAATTTCCTTTCATCGTCTCTTTTGGACCAGATGGGGGAAATCATCTTATGAATTTCCTTTCACCATCTGCCTTATATTTTTAAAGAATGAAGTGGGGGGAATCAATTTTTATACAATATACTAGGGATGATATCTGTTTATAATTTAGCAACAGAGGTCTATCAACTCACTTTGATTACTCTGGACTAATCCTCCTCTAACCTTCAAAACTTCTTCGCCTACAGGGAAGATCTCACGGGGATTTTTTTATTTTTTTTTAGGGACTTACCTTGAGCGAAACTGATCAGTTAAAACCAGTTAGAAGGTCTAAGAGAGTCAGGATTATCCTATACATACTTTTTGTTCAGTTAAAGTTAGAGGAATCATAAGAATTTTTTACCTATTCTCATTTTTGAAAATTCGTTTATGATTTTTCAAAGTTAAGGTGAGACCCTTTTTCCTCTGTGAAGACCATGGGATGATATAAAGAATCACATGAAAATACAACTTTGAAAACAAGCGGGGGAAAATAATGAAGGTTTCAGATGTTCTATTGCAAGCACAGTTTCTTTTATACAAACTTTTCACTCAATTCCTGAAACTCGTTCTTTAAGTTCTTCTTATTGCTTACTTTTTATTTAAATATTTTCTTCATTTTTATTTTATTTTTATCCAAAGGAAACTCTTGATAACTTAAAACATAATTTTCATTCCTCTGGTTATAGATTAGGTGACAATATTTTCACATATGAGACTTCTATCATATTAAATGATACTTCTTTGGAAATTTAAACATGGCAGAAGTTCATAACTTAGATTTACTCTTATATTTTCACCCAAGTAAACTATTTATTTGTCACCTTTGTCGAGCAAGAGCCAATGTTTTGATACATGGAGGTCGGTTTCTAACGTCTCTGATCTCTCGGTTTTTTTTTTCAAGTATCATGTATGATAATAACATGAAGAATGTCAGGAATTTACATGTAACAGAATCCTATGTGTCACTTATCTTTATATTTTTGTTTTTATGAAATCAACTAACTTGGTTTTATTTACAGTGAAAGTAAAAACTTACCGAAAAAGTGAAAAACTTCGAATCAAAATAAAGAAAACAAATCGGTATGTACAGTGAGAGTTTGGAAACTGACCAGTGCATAAAATGCTTCAGGTAATGCCCATTGATACGGGCATTGAGGATTTTACCATCCAGATTTTCTAACAAAAATAAATTCTTCCCTTCAAAAGATATGACTTTGAAAGGTCCACACCAGATATGGTAAAATTTGTCGTGCTTTCATGAGTCTTCCTTTCTAGCATCCCACCTTAAAACAAGGTCACCAGGGAGGAATTCCCTATCTTTAGATTTTTGGTCAAACAAGGCTTTCATGTTATCCTGATACGTCTGAAGTTTTTCATCTACTTCAGCCCTATTTTGTTGGACTTCAATCAGTTGATTTATTCCTCTGGTGACATGATTTAGCTCTTCCTTTTCGTCTTTCCAATTTTTCATTATAGGTAGAGCTAAGTTTATGGGTAGTACCACGTCGGTCCCGTACACCATTTCAAAATGGGATGTCCTGATCGATTTCTTGGTGCCTATCCTATTCACCCACAAAGCATATTTCAAATGCACATGCCAAGATTTCTTATTTTCGTTCAACATTTTCTTAATTATGGTGATCAAGATTTTATTTGATGATTCGGATAACAAATTCCCTTGAGGATAGTACGTTATTGAATGGCCTAGTACAATATTGTACTTTTGGAAAAAACTAACCATCGCCATAGATTTAAATGCCTGGGAATTATCTGTAACTATCATCCGAGGGAAGCCAAATCTGGATAAAATATTTTCCTTCAAAACGTTTATCACCACTGAACCTGTAGCATTTCTGGTCGGAATGGCCTCTACCCATTTGGTGAAATAATCCGTAGCGATGAGGATCCACTTGTGTTGCATGCTAGAGTGTGGATTTATTTCACCAATGAAATCCATCCCCCGTTGTTGAAATGGGGCTTTTATTTTAACTGGGACCAAAGGTAATGTGGGAAGTTTCTGCTTGCCTGAAAACATTCGGCAAGGATTACAGGCTCTAACTTTTGCATTCACATCAACAAATAATTTAGGCCAATAATATCCTTCTCTCGGGATTTTATAGGCTGTTGTTGTCCATGCGTGATGACCTCCACACACTCCTTCATGAAATTCATTTATCACTCTGTCTGTTTCAGATTCTACCAAATAGCTCAGTAAAAAGCCTAGAGGATCCTTCCAATATAATTGGCTATCCATGATACAATATTTTACTACGTGCAACTTTAATGTTCTATATTTAGAATAATTTATATCACCTGGGCACTGAAGAGTCATAAGGTAAGAGACTATATATTTATACTAGGCTGAAGAACAAAACTTCTCCTCGATTTGAGTTGTGGGTATTTGATCGTTGAATTCGCCTATGTCCATAAATCCTTCGCACTCTTGCAGGTTGTTTATTCCAAGCGCTCCGAAATTAGATTTGGCTAGTAACCTAGCCAAACCCTATCCTTTGACGAGCTTTGTTGGTTTCACCTCCAGATTGAATTCTTGAATTTTAGCAAGCCATCGACCCCTCCTTTCGTCACTATCGGGTTGAACCAGTATATCTTTAACATAACTGGTGGGTACATATGCAATTATTTTAGAATGTAGTACATAGGTCTTGAAATCCTTTAGGGACTTCACCATTGCATAGGCCTTCTTTTCCATTATATCATATCTCAACTCTGAGTCTCTAAGGATTTTACTAAATAATTCTATTGGTTGTTCTTACCCTTCTTTGCTCTTCTGTAGGAGTACTGTAGCGATTGTGTGTTCGGATGCAAATGAGAAAATTAGGAATTCTTTCAGATAATTTGGGCTTGCTAGCACTGGTGCTTCACTTATGACCTTCTTGATTTTCTCAAATGATGCTTTGGCTTCGGTCATCCATTTAAAATCGTTTTCCTTCTTAAGCATATCTGTAATCAATTTCACGATTTCAGCGAAGTTTGGGATAAATCTTCTTAAAAAAAATATTTTTTCCTAAAAATGACTGAATCTCTTTTCTATTTATAGGAATATTGATAGTATATATAGCTTCAACCCTTTTTGGTTCGATTTTAATTCCATCCCGAGATACTATATGGCCCAAGAGTTTACCTTCCTACATTGCAAAGTGATATTTCTTGGGGTTTAAAGACAAACCGAATTTGCAACATTTCTCAAACGTCTGTTTAAGGTGTACCAGGTGTTCTGCATCACATTTAGAAAATACAGTTAGATCATCAATATAAATGACAACGGACTTATCTCTTTCACCGAAAAAGGTGATGGCCATATCTCGTTGGAAAGTGGTACCTGCGTTCATCAAACCAAATGGCATTTTTTCATACATAAAGGTACCCCATAGGGTGGTGAACGCGGTTTTTTCTTTATCATCTTCGTGGACCGCAATTTGATTATAGCCCAAAAATCCATCAATCATGGACATTCTATTTTCCTCGACTACTTTTTCCAATACATGATCCATTTTACGTAATGGATAATTATCTTTGAGGGATGATTTGTTTAAATTTCTGAAATCTACGCACAACCTGATTTAGTCGTTCTTCTTTCTTACTAGTACTAGATTGGCTACCCACTCGGAGTATCTGAGTGGAAGAATGATTTTAGCATCCAAGAGCTTCTTTACCTCCTTTTCTATTACAGGCAGTAGTATGGGATTTATCTTTCTAAGCTTCTGCCTGAACGGCTTAACACTCTGCTTCAGAGGAATTTTGTGTTCAATTACGGTGGTATCATCAATTCTTAAGTCATCATAATACCAAGCAAAAATGTCCTTGTATTGTTTGATAAATTCGGCATATTTTATTTTTACTTCAGGAGGAAGGTATTTAGATATTTTTACTAGCTTAGGAGTTTCCTTGGTGCCTATATCACAGGCTTCAACCTCTTCAGGCTGAGTCTATAAAGTAGACTTTAAGGGAATGTTGTCATGATTGAATAATCTCTCTAGAGGGATCAAACCCTTAGAGATCTGATTATTTTTTAGTACAAGCATGCGATTATTTGCGATCTTATTTTGAAACTCTTGAGGATCTTCACCTTCTTGCATAATCCAGACAGGATCATTCTGATTTTCTTGATCAATATGGGTTTTAGAAAATTCGTCCACCATTTCTAAGAATTGTTTGATTTGCTCCTCATCTTCGAATACCTTCCAGTGTTGTATATTGTTTGGTATTGATGTTTTGTGCCTCATTTCTATATGATATTTTAGTTTGAGGATAGTAGGAGGTACAAACGTCACAGTGGCTTTGGCCAAGGAATCCGCCTGTTGATTTTCAACTTTGGGAATGTGGTGGATATTAAATGATGAGAAAAAATTCTCAATCAGATCTTAGGCACAATTTTTGTAGGATCTTAACCTTGGGTGTTTGGCTTGGTATTGTTGCTTTATCTATTTTATGATCAATTCTGCGTCACCATAAACAATCAGGTTTTCAATTTTCAGCTTCCTGACAACCTCTAATACCAACACCAAGGCTTCATATTCACATACATTATTGGTGTAATCGATATCCCACTATAACATGTAAGAGAAGAGAATCATAAACTCATCCTCGGGTGCCACAAACAACACTCTAGCTCCTGCTCCTTCACATGACGAAGCACCATCAAAATACATTTTTCAAACTCTAATCTTATTTACATTTTCATTTGTTTTTTCTATTTTTTCTTTTTCTGTATAATTTTCTTTTATATTCTTCTAAATCATCAGCAATCGATAGTATACAATTTCCTAAATCTTGATCTGCGACATACACAGGGTAATTATTCAGATTCAGCGGATCACTTACTATATATGCCAACCTTGTTTCTCTGTACAGGTGGGTGAGTTGTCCACCGAAGATAGGGATTGTGGTGTATGTCATGTCGAGTTGAAGGAATCCTCCAATTTTAGAACCCCAAGACCTAGATAACAACATACCATGCTTTGAAGGGATATCAACAACAACCACATCCATCCAAACACTTTTTACAGGAATTTGTGCAAGATTAACCACTAAATCTTTAATCATACCCTAACATTTAACTTTTCTCGAATCAAAAGAATAAAGATCTCCATATGTTCTGGTAATTTCTAGACCAAGTCTATCCATGATAGCTTTAGGCATCACATTGTGGGAGGCTCCAGAATCCAACATGCAATTATGGAGCAGATGATCATGCACATTTAGCGTAATGTAGAAAGGGGCGACAGAATCTCTTGGTACCTTCAAAATGCGGACCAAACACTATATTTGGTTTGTCATCTTCTAGATTTATAACACGTCATCGACCTTCAATATGAAAATTTGTATTTGGCAATTTGTTTTACGTATGTAGGGTTTTCACTTGAATTTAGGCAGTGCGAGGAATCTTGATCTGCTATTAGTTTTCTAGATTGAAATTTCCTGTTGTTTTATCATCTTCTATGGTTTGGGTCTCTATCTCCCTTCTTTACGAATTTTTGGTATGCGTTTCTTTTGTTTTAGCTATTTTTGCTTCCGCAGTCTATGTTTCAGTTGTTTTTGTTTTGAAGGTCTGTGATTCAACTGCTTTTACTTTGATAGTTTGTGTTTTAGCCGTAGGAATTTTTGTTGTCCTTGTATTAGCAGTTGGTGTTTATGATGTTTTTTGTCTTGGCAGACTGTGTCAACGGCCTTTGTTTTAAGCAGTGCATCTTCGGTAGCTTTAGAATACCGTCCGCTTCCTCTTGGAAATATTTTCTTTGGTTGGGCAGTTGTCGTATTTTTATTTCTAGGCCTCAATTTTCACTAGTTCGACCAGAGGTACAGGAATCTTGATCTTATTAATCTCATTTTCTAGACTAAAATTTCCTGTTGTTTTATCATCTTCTATGGTTTGGGTCTCTATCTCCCTTTTTTTGACTTATTGGTATGTGTCGCTTTTGTTTCAACTGTTTTTGCTTCTACAGTCTGTGTTTCAGTTGTTTTTGTTTTGAAAGTCTGTGATTCAACTGCTTTTACTTTGATAGTTTGTGTTTTAGCCGTAGGAATTTTTGTTGTCCTTGTATTAGCAGTTGGTGTTTATGATGTTTTTGTCTTGGCAGACTGTGTGTCAACGGCCTTTGTTTTAACGGTCTGTCTTTCAGTAGCTTTGGGAGCTGCCTCGTCCGCTTCCCCTCTTGACAATATTTTCTTTGGTTGGGCAGTTGTCATATTTATATTTCTAGGCCTCAAATTATACTTTTGCTGGAGCTCAACCATTATATTATCGATGATTCCTTGATAAGCAAAATATTCTGTGATATTTACACTATCATCATTATTAGACTGGTATTCTGCGTTTAAAGACCTTTCATAATCTTGTCTTGTCAGATGAGGTTGTTGGCAGTCATTTCCAAGATTATTCATATCTTCCTCTAACTCCTCAAACTCTTGTATCTCATCTCCTCCAATAAAAAAAATCATTTTTAAAGGGAGTCTTAATCTTTTGATCTTCATTTTTAATTGGTCTTTGTTGTATTTGGGAGTTAGGGTTCCTCCTAAAATATTTTCTAGTGAACTGATCTTCTTTGGATTGATCCAGTTCCATATTTGAAATTTTGTTTGATAATTCTTTAATTATTTTTTCCATATCATCCATCTTATATTCCGAGGACCTCCCAGATCTAGAGGGTCCTGCTTGTTCTCTAAATCGTCTAGTGTCTTTATTTCCCGTTTCAACTTTAGTTTTTAACTTTACTGATGCCATCATATTTGACTCAATATCTACAACGTCGTCTTACATTCTAGTAAGGTCATCAACTCTCCTTTCTCTCAATAATAGAGCAAAATCAGGCTCAAAATCCCCGATGAAAGTTAATTTTGCTGCAGGTTGGGAAGGTTTAACCTCGGCTACGATATTGTTATATAATTTATTAAATCTTTGTGTGAATTCAAGAATTGTTTCTGAATTTTTCTTTCTTAAAGCTCCAAACTCGGTTAAATAATAAAGGTGATGTTTTCTTTCTCCCCATTGTCTGAGAAAGGCACTTTCTAATTCATTATATGATCCTATTGAACCTGTCGACAGTCCTCAGAACCAGGTTCTCACCTGTCCTTCGAAGGTTTGAACCAAGAGCCTTTAATAGACATTTTCATTCTTGAGGCTGAGGATATCGAAAAATTGATCAAATAAATTTATATGTTCAGTCGCGGTTAGGTCTCCCTCTCCTGTGAACTTTGGCAGATTTTTCATATAGTTTTCGGGTAAGTCATGGAGGGGAAATGGGAGGACCAAAGGAGCATATCTAGAAGCTACTTTAGAGAATATACTAGGATGTGGGGGTGGCCTTTGACCACCTCCTCCTCCTCTTGCACCATGTCCTCCTCCACCTCCGCCACCTACGACACCACCTCTGACACCACCTCCATCGGCAACAACCATTGGTAATCTAGGGGATGAGACTTGGATATTGTAGAGGGGGTTTTCAAAGATGTGTAGTGATCTTTCGGTTAATTCGGGATGACACGAAAGAGGTTCCGGGAACTGACCGTTAGGAGACAGAAAAATTGGAAAGTAGGGAAACAAGAGACGAGGACTAGGTTCTTCAGATTTGCAGGATATATAAACGGGAGAACCAGTGGGAGTCGAATCAGAGTGTAAGATATATTCTTCAATACTTCAGGAAGTTGGACTCTTTACTTCGAGAGCTGATGGAATATCAATCAAAGTAGGTATTGAGATGATCCCTTTACCTTTATTAGAAAAAGGGGTAGTTGAATCGGTTTCAGCCTTTATCTCGGATAAAACTGATTTAGGGTTTATGATTTCGGCTTCAATTCTATGAGCCGACGTTTCTCCGAAAAGGATTTGGGTGGAGACCTCTTGTGGAGTTAATGGTTCAAGTGGAACCTTAGCATTAGGTTGTGCGGGTTTAGGTTGGTAAACTTTACTAGTGGACGTAGTGGTTTGCTTAAGGTATCCCCTTAGTTTTAAAAAAAATTCAGGGTCGGAAATAGGCGTGGTCTGCCTATCATCAGGCTTTTTTCTGGTATTCCTTCGACCAAATGGCAGTTTATTAATTGTGGAGTCTCCAAGTGAAAAAAAAAAAATTAAGCCGTATAATGTATTTAATATTTGTTCACTATCAAAGAGAGAAACTTATCAATTTCGTTCTCCTAGGGAAAAATCACTTCGTTTCTCTACCCCCGGCAGCAGTGCCAAAAATATGTTGTTCCGGAGTTTGCACTTAAGGATCAAAGAACAATGTCAGGCATCAGGAAATAAGAAAAGTTGAAAATTTTTCTTTTTCTATCTCAGTTATGCGAGAAAAATTCCTTAAAATGAATTAATAGTATAACAACTCAGAGGTTATTTTTTGTGTATGAGTTAAATTTGAAAATATTGGATGTAATGACAGAAAAATATAAAGTTGTTAGACAAAGCAAGGCATCAAATACAAAAGAATCTTACTTTGTTACAGAAGAAGAAAATAGATAATGTAACCTTTAATGAAGAATAAAATATAGTAATCTAATTAACTCATAGGTCTTGTATTTGCTAATAGCCAATACAGAGGAAAATTTCTTTGTTATCAGATAATTGAATGAAATATAACCACGGTAGATGTTGTACTAAATTGCGATTAGGAATTCATCAATGAAGTATATAAAGGATGTTGGAATGTGGAAAGAAAGAAGAACACATAACTCAAACTAGATGAAATGTGGAATCTCTGGTCTGCACTTGTATTAATCCTCAATGAGGAGAGTTTTCTCAATTACAATTGACAAGAAGCAACCTTTGTTTATTCTTTCGAATATGCATTTATACAAAAGTTCTCAACCTCAAACGCTTGGAATTTCCCTATCTTTTAGAATAATTAAAATTTCAAAATATAGAAGTTGGAACGCTTCACTTGCATTATTCTTGATCTTCTCATAATGATGGCATAGGCATTTTCCTTTTCTGTCTTCTAGCTCCGAAATAGAAAATGTACAGAGATTGTATCATTTGTTTCCAGAGGTACTACCTTTTCCCTGCTCAATACATTTGATGCATCTACCCACAAATTGAGCTACCAACCTGGAAGATTCTGTTAAGTTATTGACCTCAAAGATGTATAATTTATTTTCCAGTGAGGCAATCTCTCTTATATTCTTCTATCCTATGAAATGATAGACTGTAGTTTAGATTAGGCTTCACTGAGAATCTATCTATTTGAGAAATATCGGCTTGTTTTATGTGTGCTATTTCAACTTGGGCTTCTTCCATACTTGTCTTAATGTCAAGCTAATGTTTGGATATATCAATATGACCTAGTATTCCAAAGCTATCTTCTTTATTAAGGACTAGTAATTCTTTATTGTGTGAACAAAAAACCTCTTCACAATATTATTTCATTTCCTTATCCATTTTCCTACCTTCGACTATGTTTGACTCCCAAGTCTTTAATATAATATCGCCTCTGGTTTTCTCCGAAATGGACAATCCAAAAGCCATAGCTCTTCTTTATTTTGCTGATGATATAACTGCTTCTTGGAATGTAGTTCGGGAAATGATAGCCTCTCTCTCTATTAAAAATATATTACTTAATGCTTCATCTATCACCTGAGAATGATCTTGGACAATTTTTACTTTAGAGAGCAGGCTTTGCTGAGATATTTCCAGTTTCTTTAGCACTTCCAATGCTTGAGCTTGAAACAGTGCTATATCCACAACCCTTTTCTCATTGGAACTGACCTTGTCTTATAATTGTTTTATCAACCCATCTTGCTGGATAGTCTGTCTTTCTCTCACTTGCATATTCTTGCACATTTCATCAAGACTAGACTTAAGAAGTTGGATTTCTTTCTTATCACTAGCTATAGCTTGTTCAAGCCCTTTATTGACTTCATCTTTGACATTATTTTTTGTAGTCCTTATTTGATTTTGCAACTGACTTATCACCTGATTCTTCTTCTTTAATTTTTCTTTCAGATTATCAATTGTTGGGACATAGGGGCAGACCCAGAGTTCAACACTACAACAACGCACCAACAAAACCCTAACTACCGGCTCTTTCAGCAACACCTGTGAAGCAGATGAAGTCTCACCCGAGGTAGAGGAGGGGGTGGTTGCAAGACTCAAGTGTCTGCAACCTTAGCTGGGATACAAATCTGTGATTATAATACTTAACAGAGCACTTAGCATCAACAATTTATCAATATTCAACCAATAACTACTACATAGATAGAACAAAGCATCACATAATTCACTCAAATCTGATGTATTTAAGGACTTTATCATAAAAAAGTAGGTTATATCTAGCAGATCAAGCACTAAGAACCTTCATATAGATCAGATCTAACATTCTTACACATCATTAGGACAAAGCATAAGCAGATTTATCTATCTCTATCAAAGCACTTAACAACAGAAGTTATGAACACATCAAGACAAACACAAAGCAGAACAACACAATGTTTACGTGGTTCACCCCCACCCTGGGTCTACGTCCACCAACTCTTCTTCTTTATTATCTTCAGTCAATCAATTACAAGCACAGAGCCTCAAAACCCTACTTCGCCTAGGACAGGAGATCTACGCACCTCGCTATATCCTCCTTCCTTGCGTTACAACACAAATCTCTCCACAGTCTCTTACAATGACTTACACTTGGCTTTGTAGGTCTAACATAGTATGCACGAAGCCTTACACTTCTTGATCACACATATCCCACTCTTAGAACTTAGCCAACTTTCACAACACTTGTGCACTATTCCACTACTTCTTACATTGCATAACCTTCTATTTATATATACAAAATAGGCCTAAACATGGGTAAACCCATGGGACGATATACCATTCTCGTTACATATTCCAAAATCCCAAAAAGGACCCAAAAAGGGACCGAGATCCCGTGATCTCTGCTTCATCTTGCACTCCTCCTTCGATAGGCTATCGAAGTCCAAAAATAGGTCAAACTTGACTAGATCCCTCAAAACTTGGTCAAGGGCCAACATGCCCCCAACACTCACCTGTGACTCGTAGTGAGTCGCTTTGATGTAGGAAGTTCTTCTTCGAACGCTTTGAGCTTGGCTCGAACTGCTTCGCCTTGCTGCTATGCTACAAGCTCTTGTTCAACAAACTCTTGAATGATTGCATCATTCAAAAGTCCTTCTAGGTGTTGTTCTACTGCGGCGCTAACCTGCTCCAGTTCTGCTCCTTGTCCTTCTACCTCTGTAAACAACTGATAGGCCTTATCTTGCACAGATTGGAGTTTCTAAGTTATCTTCATAACGTTTCTCTAGATAGTATGGATTTTTTGTTGTGCAGTGCGTTGCTCTTGGGAGCACTTCATTCTTTCCACAATTGATAGGGACTTAAGTTGCACCTGTATCTTTTCGTCTTGGTACTTCGCTTCTTGGAGTTGTGACTCCAGTGCCTACAACTCTGGGTTCTCGATAAGTTTCTCATATGTCTGGGAACTGTGATCAGTGAATTGCTTACATTCTAAGGTAAGGGCATTTAGCCTTTCAAGTATTCTCCTGACAGTTGCTTCTCTTTGGTCCTTTACCTCCTGTGGGGACTCAGGCATAGTGCGTAGTTCTAGGTTGGTGATGCATTGTTGCGGCTGCTAGATCACTTCTTCAAGTTGCGCTACTTGCTTCGTGACTTGATCCTTTGCCTTTACTTCTATGACAGTCACAAAGCGCAGTGCTCTGTTGACCATTTCATTTACTTCGAGTTGCTCGATGAGCAACTGTTCCTTGCCTTGCTGCAGTTGTGCCTTTTCTTCATCGAAATTCTCTTAGAGAGCACTCTTTTCTTGTTCGGTAGCTTGGTGTTGTTCTACAAGTACTCCCTGTACTTATACCAAATCATGGGTGGCTTGCGTTGTTTCCTCTTGTGCTCGTCAAAGGCGAGCTTTGACTGTATCAACGAGCTGGTGGATTTGGGCTGGCTCATCTCCCAGTTCTAGTGTTCCCACTGACAGAGGCGCAATGGAGACTACACAGCTGGACTGTAGTGTCTGTCGCACCCCTCGAAGCTTGAACTCAATTCTATTGTACATCTCCTCCTTCTTAGCTTCTTGCTTCTCTGTTATCTCTAGCGAAGCATCATTCAAGGCTGCTATGATGAAATTGAAAATCAAAGGCGAGGACAGTCTACATATTAGTTATAGGAGATTTTGATCTCTTCCAGGAGGAAGGTTTCAGGGGGGAAACCTTCATTTTCTTTGAGGGGTCCTCCTCGCCTCTGGGTGGTGTTACTTCGCCTTTCCTCTGTTCAGCTTCTATACCATCTATCTCTTCGCCATCACCTCCTTTCTCTAGTGACATGGAAGCAGTCTTCACTGAGGCACTGCTTAAATCTTGTACTTCATCAGTCTTCTTTGTTTTTCTAGGTTTGGGTGTATCCTGCGCAACTTCTGGGCTGTCAATGTCAGATATCTCTGTAGGGTCTGCTGGAATAAGGAGGTTAGTGGACCATTCCTTAGTAATCTCCTCTAAGTTGTCCTCCGTCAACTTATAGTAGGATTGAAGTTGTTTCTTTTTCTCATCATCTTGCGTTGTGATATAAATGAAATGTCGATCAACATTGAACTTCATCAAAGGCCTGAATCAGTGTATAGTGTTCGGTGTCATGCAAAGCTCAGACTGTATGGCTATATTCAACTGATTGTAGTATGTATGGAATATAACATTTGACTGCCATTGCTTATTCATGTCACTTGAGTACCACAGTGTACTGAAATTCACGGCCAATGGTTTGAAAGGCTCGATGTCCGGGAAGGTCGCACCTTCCAGCATCTCCCAGGAAATGAAAGCGATCAGGATCAAGAGCCAGCTAAAATGGAATTCATATCCTTGATCTTGCACTTCTCTATAGTCAAGTTCCAACTGGTTCACTAGGTACTTCACCCAATTCATTTGTAGGCCCTTCGTGCACTTCCTTGTGAGGTCGACTATAAAACCAGTCACTTGGGTGGGTCGGTGCTTGCGTACTAACTTCCCTGCAATCATTTGACAGGCGAAGTGCATTGCGCCATTCTAAATAGAGGCTACCTTGTAGCCTCACGTGCCCTTCTCGACATCACCATAAGTGTCCTTGATCATTTATGCGAGAGCGGTCCATGGATTTTCTAGGATAGAAATCATGTGGGCCAGGTCCTTGCATACTCAAACCCATGATTTGATTGATCAAGGTCAGATCAACTGTGATACGACGGTTTAGCCACAAATATCTTCCATGGTAACAAGATAGTATCTTCTTGACACATGCATTCACCTCTTGGTTTCTTCCAATGTGGGGAATTTTCATGGCATTGAGTAGGGTGGACTGCGTAAGGTTATGGGTCCATACTTGGGGAATTACC